>PVIU01003053.1:140483-154896 GCA_004026605.1 Ondatra zibethicus
GCCACATCTCATCTTGGGGTACGGGTGTGTTGAGCCACATCTCATCTTGGGGTACGGGTGTGTTGAGCCACATCTCATCTTGGGGTACGGGTGTGTTGAGCCACATCTCATCTTGGGGTACGGGTGTGTTGAGCCACATCTCATCTTGGGGTACGGGTGTGTTGAGCCACATCTCATCTTGAGGTACGGGTGTGTTGAGCCACATCTCATCTTGGGATTCAGGACCAGTCAGCTCTACCTGTTAGCAAATAACCTTCCCCATTATCCACTATCTTCATAAAGTTCATATTCTATGTTTATAACTAACTTAAACACCCAAGCACTTCCTAAAATCATTAAACAAATAAACATTAAATGTCTTTGTTTTAGTACAGCCATGCATCTCAAAATGGGAACTGCATAGAACCTAGTTTGAGACTCAGAATTCTGAAACTGGCAGAAAGCCTGAGGGAAACTGAGTCTCCCTAACTTCCCTTTCAGTTCTGAGAGGTACATGGATGTAAGAGGAAGGGCTTTCTTCTACCCCATCTTCTCATAGCTAAAATGCTTAACTCTGCATTTTCTTCTCACCTTTATTTATTCATACATTTTGAGAGACAGCCTCCTATAGCCCAGGCTACTCTCAAACCAGCCTTGTAGAAGACAACCTTGAGTCACCTTCAACTTCTGAGCCGCTTTCCTCCAGCTCCCGAATGCCGCGATTATAGGTGCTGGGGGTTGAACCCAAAGCTTCATGCTAGGTGAGCACCCGGCAAACTGAACTATGCCCCCAACTTCAACTCTCCATATCTGCTTAGGCCCACAAATAATCTCGCTTGACCAATAATATAAAACTAGAAACATTTTCCCCCGAATGTTTGCTATTTTCACAGACATTCATATATGGTACATTGACATTTATCCTAAGGAAATGAAAATATATGTTCTTCCAAAGACATGTCCATAAAGGTTTGTGGCAACTTCGTACACAATAGTCAAAAACTGACACTAGCCTGGATCTTCAAGTGCATAAAGAAACAAACATGCCACAGACCACGCTCCTCGGCAACCAGATGAACAAATCGTTGACAAGCACAGCATGGATGGATCACACAACCTTTATGGGTGAAAAGAGTCGGTATCAAAAGAGCATGGACCTATGTTGTTCTAGTTTGCTAGCATTATTTTTTATTTTTATTTATTTATCACATTCCCTGGACTTGGAATTACAGGCACTTGTGTGCTGCCCGATGGAGGTGCTGGGACCCCAACTCCGGTCCTCGGAAGAGCATCAGGTATTCTGAATTGCTGAGCCAGCTCTCTAGCCCCTAGGTAACACTCTTAAAATGCTCAGAATTACAGAACTGGGGAACAGATGTGGTTGGTCAGGGGAAGAAAGACTGACAATGAGGGTCCCACGGTTGTTCCTGTGTGGTTGGTTAATATACAATGTCCCCCACAGGTTCTCGTGTTTAAACACTTGGTCTCCAGCTGGTGGCGCTCTTTTTAGAGGTTATAGAACTCTGGGGGACATGAAGCCTCTCTAGCCTTCAGGGTAAAACTCCTGCTCTGCTTCCCACCTATCTGTGTTCCTGATCGCCCATGATGTGTGCAGTCATGCCAAGAGCTCTCATCTCCGTGGATGAGGCTGCCTGAGGGGCCCACTTCCTTCGCTGGCAGAGACTGATACCTCCCAAAACGATGAGCCAGAACCAGTCCTTGTCTGTTTTGGTGAGCTCTTTTTCCACAGCAATGAGGAGGGTAATTAATACTGATTATGAAGCAGTTTGGAATCTTGAAGTATACATACGAAAATTCTACAGACGTGAGAGCTGGTAAATGCAGAGGTCTTGCTTAACCACTTGGACCTTGTGCCAAGGTCACTTTCCTGCCATGGTGGCAGGCTATAGACACATAAGACAGTGCTATTGGAAGCCACTAAGGAAGGCTCTGTAGGATTTTGGACATTCGCCATCTCCCCTGAGCCTACAATTATTTCAAAGCAGATAAGTTTTCAATGCAGGGGGCGGGTGTTAAGACTTCCCAGGCACTCATAGAGAGCACTGTGTTCTATGTGTGGCTAGTCCCAAGGGTCCTCACGGACCTGCAAGGCTGATTCACTAACATGTCCCGTTTCACAGTAAGAAAACAAGAGCCCAGAGTGCTGGGTGTGGTGGCACACCTCAAATCATGCACTCTGGAGGCTGAGGCAGGAGGACCACCAGCTTAAGGCTAGCCTAGGCTATATACTGAGCTACTAGCCTTTCTGATTCTAGGCCTGATGCCCCGTTCATCTCTCATTGAAAGGCCTCTTCACCAACCAGAACTCACTCTCAAGCAAGGGGAAAATAAAATCCTTTTCCCCGTGTCACCAACCCTCCAAGTAGTGACTTGTCTGCCCAGGACTTCAAGCATCTCCCACCAAGGGTTCTGCTGGGCCAGAACCTCCAACTGAAGGGCTAAAGACTCCAGATATTGCAGATGCTATGAGCTGAACCAGGGGTCTGTTGAAAGAGCTGGTTACTCCCCAACTGTGTGCTGAAGGCAGGAGCTCAGAGGCCTGAGCTAGTACACACTCCCTAGAGGCCACTGTGTGTCCTTATCTGGCCTGGGGACTTCAAAGGACTTCTCCTGGGGCATATGGCAAACAAACCCAAAAGGCTGTGTCCTTTGGGGGACGGGGGATCCAGCACTGGTCTTTTCACTCTATAGTAAGGGCACAGGGGACACCACCGTGAAAGGCAACTCCAAGCAGCAAGGACCACCCCCGCCCAGCGCAGGGGATCCAGGCTTCCCTGATCAGCAGTTTCTTGAGCCCCAGCCCCGTGCTTACCACCGCCCACAGTTCCGGTGCTCCTGCAGCAGCCTGGGAGGCAAAGTCGTGGGCTGGAGCCGCTGCCCACGCTCCGCCATGGTGTCGCCAGCTGCAGGACCGCTGCCGGTTCGTGGGTGGCATGTTACTCCACGGCTGCCCGAGTCGCTAGGAGACCAGCACAGCCCTGCTCTGCCCAGACTTGCCCAATCTACCCCGCAGTAACGGAGGCACCCAACAGTACAGCTGACTTTCTCTTGAGTGCACTGGCCTGAGGGAGGGGAAGGAGTCAGGCCTAGATTCTGACAGATTTTCCTGGTGGAAAGAAAGAGTGTGCATCTCCTACGGAGAAATTTACTAGAAACTGGAGGATTTTTTTTGTTCGTTTTTTTTTAAATAAATATTTACTGCGGAGAAGCAGCCAAGCAGGAAAGAGAGAGAGGGGAGAAGAAAGGGAAAGGGAATGGGGGTGGGGAGTAGGAGAGGGAGGAGGGAGTAAAGAGAGGGCAGGAGCTAACTGGAAGAGTCTTTGGCTCTTCCCCATCACAGGTACTCAGTGTCTAGCCACCAAATGATGTCCAGCCAGCGTCCCCTTCAGCTCTTGTATTTTTAAAGTCGTCAACTTTAAGTCACTTGATGCACCCAGTGTTACCATCCTGCTGGCCTGGTAAGCAGTGTCTCATGTAAACATCAATTACAGGAGAATGTGTTTCTATATGTTTGCTTGCTGCTTCTGGAAGTCCTGATTTCCTGAAAAAGGGTTCCTACCTCAGCTGCCCACTGAAGTCTCCTTCATAGGTTAGCTGAACGCTAGAATTAGCTAGGAACACACAAACTCTTCCTTAATGAGCGCTTCCTAGGCCCAGGTTAAGGGAGAAGGTCACACGGGAAGGGTTAGCAGAAAGGCTGACCGCAACCAAAAGCCAGACAAAGCTACTTTAAACAACACAGAAGCAGTGATCGTGTACTCTTCCTTTAGAGTCACAGAGTGACTATTATTTTTTGTTTTAAGATTTATTTTCATTTTATTTATGTGTCTGCCTTTGTCCTTGTCCATAAGTATATTCCCAAGGAGGCCAGAAGAGGCCGCCAGCTCCCCTAGAACTAGAATTCCATTGGTTGTGAGCAGCCTGAGCGCTGGGAACTGAACTCGGGTTCTCGGCGACAGCAGCGGGGGCTCCTTTGACTGCCGAGGGGTTGGCTGCTCTCTGTCTTTCCACCATGAGTGGAAACAACCTGTGGTCCTCATCACACAGCTACCAGCTCTTAAGCTGCGGCCTCTAGAACCATGGGCCAAAGTAAACCACTACCCTTTATAAGTTGCCCAATCTCAGGTATTCTGCGGTAGTAACAGAAAAGGACTAAGACCAAATGGGGCTCTTTTTTTTTTTTTAGATTTATTTATTATGTATACAACATCCTGCCTCCATGTATGCCCGCTCTCCAGAAGAGGACGCCAGACCTCATTACAGATGGTTGTGAGCCACCATGTGGTTGCTGGGAATCAAACTCAGGACCTCTGGAAGAGCAGGCAGTGCTCTTAACCACTGAGCCATCTCTCCAGCCCCCAAATGGTGCTCTTAATACCATCACCTTGGGGCTTAGGGTTTGGATTTCAACAGGGTGGGGCCCCTTTAATTCAGACCACAGCAAGTGGGAACTTTCAGGGAATTTCTACAAACGCTGGTTAAATTTGGGTTCGGTTTCTACGAACTTAGGGAATGGGACCAGGACACTCAGACATAAGTAAAAGAAGGCTTGGTCACACATATTTGCACTGTTGGTCTTTAAGCCATCTCAGGCTTCACCAGGTGGCTTCAGGGTCTAACCTGTGCTCTTCACATACTGCCTTCTGTCAGTTCATGGCATGGCATGAGCATAGTAGGAATCCCAGACTTGGTCACTAAAACAAACAAAGAAAAACCCTTTTCAATGGCCACAGGTCCTGTCTCAAAATAAAACAAAATCAATTTCTTGTGGCAATTAATTATACAATGATTTAGACCTGAATAGCCCACATGATGGGTTTCTGTGGGTTTAGGGTAAGCAATTTCATCTCTCCAAACCCTTCAGGTATGTTCTTGGTTTCAGCCATGCTCATCTGAGTCTCTTGTTTTGAGGCCACGGGGAGGCAGAAAGGCACCGTGAGCAAGCTGCTCACCTGGCAGCTAGGGCTTCAAGTCAGGGAGACGCAGTCACGTGACTTACTTCCTCTGTCAAGTTCCGTCTTCTAAAGTCCATTCTGCTAAGATTAATTAATTAGATCAGAGCCTCGTGTTGCAATCAGCCCTCAGTGTGCCACTATCTGGGGACCAAGCCTTCTACACCAGAGTCTTTGGAGGATGAGGGAGGCAATTCATGCGCTGTTAGATATGGAAAGGGTGGAATGGGACCCGCGCTTTCCCTCCAGCCTAGAGGGCACGTGGCTTCCGACCACATTCCCTGAGCCTCTTTGGAATTTGCAGGGAATCCTGGAGTTGGCTTGGTCTAGCTGCCTTAAGAGGCACTTTTTCAGGTTAGAGTCTGTGGCTCCTGGGGCATTGTGTGCCTTTCAGTTCCCAAGAAACCAAGGCACCCCTTCAGACAGTGAGCATTCAGAACACCAGAGTTTCTCTGTATTCTCTGGCAGTCAGCGAAGCATTTGCAAATTTGCCTGATAATTAGTCCTAGATATTAACCTTGTGTTCCCTGTTTAGTCTGCAGACAAACCTGCCAACTACAATTGCATTCTTCCTGGCAACGCCCATTGTATTGTTTCTGATAAGGGGATTAAAAACCTGATGGCTTGCAACAAACTTGTCTCAGCCTCAGTCTTGCTGAGACCCTCTGACCCAGCCTGATTGACATTCCTTCCAACCATCATCAGGTAGCCCTGACTCAGTAGTTGTGGTGGTTTGAAAAAAAATGGCCTCCATAAATTAGGAGGTGTGGCCTTATGGGAGGAAGTGTGTCACTGTGAGGATGGGCTTTGAGGTCTCCTATGCACAAGCTTTGCTCAGTGTAGAACATAGAGTCCAGCTGCCTGCGGATCAAGATGTAGGACTCTCAGCTTCTCCAGCACCATGTCTGCCTGCACGCTGCCATGTCCCACCATGATAATAATGGACCTCAGAAACTGTAAGCCACCCCAATTAAATGTTTTCCTTTATAAGAGTTGCTATGGTGTCTCTTCATAGCAATAGAACACTGACTAAGACCGTAAGATTGTACTTAGTTATCTTTAAAGCTATTGCTCAGGTACCTTTTTAGTTCTACTTGTGTCCCATGGTAGAGTGCTTGCCCAGCATCTGAGGGGTGGGTTTAATTCCCAGCAAAAGAAAGGAAGCAGGAAAGGATGGAGGGAAGTAGACAGAGATGGGAGTGGAGGAGCTCCAGTTATTTGATAAAGAAATACTCTGTCTGCCTCAATGAAGAATGTTACAGAACCTTCAGGATCGGTGAGAGCTTCAACTGCCTTGCATCCTACCTTGAGCTGTCCCATGCATCAGGTGGAACGCCAGGGGGAAAGAGCGGAGACAGTGCCTATACCCAAGTAAACAGTTTCCTGTTTGGATTAAAGCTAGAGATAAATTCCAAATATGTAAATTATTTTAAAGAAGTGTGGTGCTTCAAACTTTACATATAGTTACAGCATGCCCTGGCAAGTTCATTCCTTCATATACAAGCAAAACAAACAAAAAAACAAAAAAACAAAAACCAAACCAAACAAATAAATAAAAGCCATGCATTCGAAATAGTTAGAAGGTAAGAACACCCCAGTGCCCACACACATGAATCCACATCCAGTGGAATATTATTCAGCAACAGAAGGAAGTGAGTTCTGATATATCTTTCACACAGTAGCCAGTTCAAAGAATTCAGACACCAAAGGTCACACACTGTGTGAAATATACAAAATAAGGGGACCTTTGGAGCCAGAAAACAGGTAGTTTAGCTTTCAGAGAGCAGAGGAGTGACGTAATGGTACAGAATTTCCTCCCTGATGGTTTTGAAACCATGTAGAGATGCTGATTGACAATGGGAGTGTACTAGAGGCTACCAAAGCACTCACTTTTAAATGCTTTTATTTCACAGGGATACAAATGCAAATCAATGCAAATCCTGGGATAAATTTAAGGATGAGAGATGGATGAGAAGGAAATGTACGGATATAAATGCTCTGCGGATTTTTTTTCCCTTTCACAAATATGATTTCTGTTTTTAGTGATACTCTCTGTTATGTGAAAATTCAGTTATGGGGAGGATCTCTGCTGAGAGAATAAGAAGGATTAGTCACCACAGGAGCATCTTGGGTTATATACTAAGCAGGATGCTCAAGCGTGGTCTGTGTGCTCACCTGGTCTCAGCTGAGACCTCAGGGGTAGAGAGTAGAGACAGTACCTACACCTAGCCACTCAGCTTCCCAGCCGACTTCATCCTTGTCCCCACTACTTCCCTTATGGGGCAGAGGCTGAACAACTCATAGCCCTCAGGTCCCTAGATGTAGGATACTTGGGCTGGACAACTCATAGCCCTCAGGTTCCTAGATGTAGGATACTTGGGCTGGACAACCCTTAGCCCCCAGGTCCCTAGATGTAGGATACTTGGTCAGGACAACCCTTAGCCCTCAGGTCCCTAGATATAGGATACTTGGGCTGGACAACCCTTAGCCCCCAGATCCCTAGATGTAGGATACTTGGGCTGGACAACCCTTAGCCCTCAGGTCCCTAGATGTAGGATACTTGGGCTGGACAACCCTTAGCCCCCAGGTCCCTAGATGTAGGATACTTGGTCAGGACAACCCTTAGCCCTCAGATCACTAGATGTAGGTAGAATACTTGGCATTTCTCATCAAATCTTGTTTTTAAAATAAATCTTGAGTGGGGCGAGGGTATATATTATTCTCTAGATATACTATATGAATGCACATACACACATAAACACATACGTGTATAAATATTCCTTTATGAACAAGCCTCTTCTGACACCTGCTTTAAGGAAGGAAGAACCCATCATGTCATGCTTCAAGGAGCTTCCCAGGATCCCATGTACTATAAAATGTCCCACATGAGCAATTCATTACTTTCAAATGCCTGATGATTGCAAAGGGGGAGACTCAGAAGAATCAGAGAAGTAAGAAAAAAAAAATCCAAAGGGATGGTCAGAGCCAGTGAGGGACTGGGATGTTTGTGGGCTGATAGTGATAACTTAGGATTCTGCTCTTGCGGGCATCTCAGAGGCAGGAGAATTGTTTATATAGCAATATTCTTGGGAATGGCTCTTTCTTCACTGCTTGAGGGACACTGCAGAGTTACAAGACATGCATATTTACCATGCCAAACCCTTTTTAGTAAATGCCCAAGATTGGGGGTCTGAACACAGGCTGTCCAAAGGTTGGTGACACAAAATACAACTGTCCAAAGCCACCCTCCGGTCCTTCCCGTGCCCTCATCAGTGCAGCATCTCTCTTGCCGTCTCTTTACTCTTTTTTCTGCTTTCCAGTTTTGTCCTGGAGAGGACCACACAGTTTTCTATCAACACCAAAGGGGGTTGTGGTCCTTTGGATTCTTTAGGGTCTATAACACAAACCCAGACCTTTCTTGCTACTGTTAAAAATCCTATCAAGGCCTCTGCCTTCTCACTAAAAGTTAAATAATATGATATGTATTCACTCATAAGTGAATATGAGGCATAAAGCAAAGGATGATCAGTCTACAGTCTACAACCCCAGAAAAGCTAGGTAACAAAGAGGACCCTAGAGACATGCATGGATCTGCATAGGAAGGGGAACTTGACATGATCTCCTAAAACCTTCATCCAATAACTGATGGATGCAGATGCAGAATGATTATCTGTGGAACTAACCACTGGACAGAACTCCCAGAGTCCTATTGAGGAGAGGGAGGAATGATAACATGAGCAAAGGGGTTAAGTCCATGATGGGGAAACCCACTGGGATAGGAACACTTTCCAGCGTGATCAAATCTAGACAGGTGGGTCCATCAGACGGACAAACACTGTGTACTTCTTTCAAAGACTGTCTGTAGCACTCCAAAGCCACAGCTTTGCTCAACATGAAAGGCGAGGTTTGGGGGGGATGGAAGCAGATGCCTAGTGATAAAGGCTAACTTTTTGTACAGTTCAATTTTGAAGCCATGTGTGTGCCATCCAGTGAGGAGATCCTATAGTTGAAATGGCCCTCCATGGAGGCACCATATTTATTGAACTCACAGATCTCTAGTCTTTCATCCCCAAGAAACCCATCTACTTACTCCCCAAACACACGCAGTGCTTGGGAGCAGAGTCTATGGGAAACAAACTGCCCTTCAAGCATTTCTGGACAATTTCCGGTTTTTCGTACACTCTGGAAGTGTCTGAGAAGCCCACATTCGTGCAGTCCTACTAAGCTAGAAGTCTAAGTCTTGAAGAGAATAAATAGCCCATGTGCTAAGGGAAGATAGCAGGATCCTGTATAATCCAGAATTAGTATTCTATCCAGATCCTGAGCAAGGAACATTGCCAGCAGCTCTAGGCCTGTAGTTCTCAACCCTCCTAATGCTTTAACACAGTTCCTCATGTCGTGGTGACTCCCAACCATAAAATTATTGTGTTGCTAATTTATAACTGTAAGTTTTATACTATTATGAGTCATAATACAAATATTTGATATGCAACCCCCAAGGGGGCCGTGACCCACAGGTTGATAACCACTGCTCTAGGAACAGGCAGTGACATCTGGTCCCCCACCCCACGCCTCTATTTCCTCCTCATTCTCCTCATTTGCACTCTCCTCCTCCTCCTCTTTTTCTAACCCTTTGCTACTTAAAATGTGTTCCCAAGACACAGCATGTCAGAACCACCTGGGAGTTCGCTAGAAATAATCTCTTGGGCCCACGAATGTGCCAGCTGCACCCAAACATAGATTTGACCTGGACCCACGTATGAGCTGTGCTCTTAAAGCTGAGGAGATAAGCTGGGTGGCCCATCTTCCAGGCTGAGTCGAAGGCCTGCGTCTCCATGAGTCTCTGTCAGTAGCTGTTGCAGTTGGTGTTTGGTCTCTGTCCCTGGCTTCCGCACACTCGAATTTACACAACACTGTTGCTGGCATCCTTTCTCAGATGAGTGGCATGTCCCAGGACATTCAGGTTTGCTCTTTAGACAGCTACCTTGCCTCAGGAGGTTCTATCTTCCTAGATTCTGAAGCTATTGGGGGGAAATGGGACTAAAATAAACATCTCTGAGGCTGGGGTGTAACTCAGCAGTAGAATGTATGCTTAGCATGTATGAAACCTGGGCAGATGAGAAATGAAACAGTTTTATGACTGAGTAAGCATTAAACCCAAAAATGAGGAGCAGCACAGGCAATCTGCTAAGGAGCTGGCAAAGACAGAAAGAAATCTGACCGTATACCCAAGCAGATAAACCCCAGCACACACCACCGTGAGTAACCAGACTCTCCAGCATCGTTTGTCACACAGTTCATCCTAAATGCACCTGGTAATTGCACTGGCTGGCTGTGTTATGGAGGCAGAGACGGCTCCTTTGTTTCCTGGCAGCCCAGACCCGAATAATCACACAGAAACTGTATTAATTACAGTTTGGCCAATGACTCAGGCATATTTCTAAATAGCTCTTACATCTAGAATTAACCCATTTCTATTCATCTGTGTATCACCACAAGGCTACAGCTTACTGGAAAGGTTCCAGCAGTGTCTGTCTCCTTCAGCAGCTACATGGCATCTCCCTGACTCTGCCTACTCTCTCTATATCTGTTCTGATTTCCCACCTGGCTTTACTCTGCTAAGCCATTGGCTGAAACAGTTTCTTTATTAACCAATGGTAATAAAACATTCACAACATGCAGAGAGGAATCCCACATCATCTCCCCTTTTCTGTCTAAGTGAAAGGAAGGTTTTTAACTTTCACATAGTAAAATTACATATACAAAATGGTTATCATATTTAGATCATTTACACTTGGCAAATTAAGGAAAATATCTATCCTAACTTTGTGAGTCTAAAATTTTATATCTAATTTATCCTTTATCATAACTAACAAAAACTACATCTGTCTTCAACTCTTCAAAGACTCCAGAAGGATATAATATTACCTAAGTAAACAGGAAGTACATTATAAGCAACTTTCAAAATTTTAGAATTTACAGAGACATCTCACTGCCTGGACAGTCACCCAAAGTTCTTCTGTACCTTTGGGACATCCATCTTCAGCCTACAGGCCCATAATATCTGATAGACTTTCCCATGAAGCAGGAAATTTGAAAGACTACTTTGCCAAAATAGGGCAGTTTGTCATTCACTTTCTTCTCTGTCCTGTAGAGTGTCCGGAAGACTCTTTATGAAGCAGAAACCCTGAAGGATTGTCTCACCTTCTTTAGGCAAGTTCAGCAGTCACTTTTTCTGTGGGTCCTGCATGTTTAGTTTATACGGCAGTCCAGGCAAGAGCAGTTTCTTGCACAAATGGCTAACGAACTCCATAAGGAGCTTCTTTGATGCCCATCATCCTCTTGAAGTAGATTGGTGCTGCCAGGAGCAGATGTGTCTCACTGTCAAGAAAAGTCTAAGTTCTTAAAACATTTTAAATGCCATGTTCTATAAGTCTTTGAAGTGTTGAAGATTACCTAGCTAACTGAAACATATTTCTGTATGTCTATAAAACCTAACTAATATGACAACAGTTTGACTATTATAGATGACTATCTATTAATCTGTATTTCTTAATTATTCATTACATTTTTATATGAGCTGCACAACATAGTCTTAAACAAGAGTAGAAATATACATATAACAAAATTGACCTTAAATTTGTATCAATAAACCAAAGTGCATACCAATGTAAAGTATTTATTTCTATATATCATATCCCTATTTAAATAAAAACAGACATTTATAAACAATCATTTTGGGAATTTGACTGTAGGTTTCTCCAAACTGCTTCCTGCTGTTTGTTGGGTGAAGTATTTTTAAGGTTCACAGAGACCTTTTGTAGGGGACGGTCTTGTTCCATCAAACCACATTAGCCTGGGAGGAATCCATAGGTTCTTATCTTCTGTGGAAACAAAAGCAGAACCTCTTTTCCAAAGCAACATATCCTTAGACCCAAATTTTGAAGTCAAGATACCTTTAAAATATATATGTTGATTTAGCTTAGCTGCCCATACAATGAAATGTCTCTCTGTACTTAGCTCATTCACAGTCAAAAAATTCAAAGAAAAAAAACAATTATTATACATAATCCAGACTTTCTGTGTATATTCCATCTTTACATGGCTTATTTTCTTTATTCCTTTAATCTATGACTATATGTACTCTTTTATATTACTTTTACTGTCTCTTTAAAACTATTTACTTCTTTTTAAAATTATCTGTACTCTTTTTCATCTCTCTCCCAATCCTATGTATATTTATCCAATGCTGTAACCCATTCAGAGGCCTTTTTCATCTGAATCTGTCTTTATTGCACATCTGTAATCATTTTCTGACCAGGAGAATTTTTGTTTTGTTTTTTTTTTTAAATGCTAAGCTGGCACAGCTAGGACCAACTCCATGGCCCTGCCTGTTTGTTCTGCCCAGTCCAATATGGGTGGAGACATGTTTACCACCTCTATGAACCATGCACACTACCCCTGCAAGCCATGCACACTGTCCCAGCTCCAGGGACACAGTGAGCCTATGTTGCCATTAAGAAACAAGTAGTATGATGCTCACAAACCCCATTTACATGCAGGACTTCCTGAAAGAGCCAGAGGCATTTGTGCCACCAGCATGAACCAGGCAGCCAGATCTTAAAGAAGCTGTGCAGTTTTTGCTGCTAATGTTGCATCAGGAGGCCTTCTCTTGCTGAGTCAGGAAGCCTTCTCTTAAAAGGAGTTGCACCTCTGTTCACCGCCAGCAAACAGAGCCCACCCAAGAAAATGATGCTACCAAGAAGCCATGTTTAACTCTGTTCTTTTGTGTCTAGAATTCCTTCCCAAGCTCTCTCAGGTTTTACATAGATATAGTTGTCCCATGTTGGCATGCTATTTGTAGGAGGAGATGGCTCCTTTATTTCCCAGCTGCCCAGACCCGAATAATCACACAGAAACTATATTAATTGCAACACTGTTTGGTCAATGACTCAGGCATATTTCTAAATAGCTCTTACATCTTGAATTAACCCATTTCTATTCATCTGTGTATCCCCACGAGACCACAGCTTACCGGTAAGGTTCCAGTGGTGTTTGTCTCCTTAGGCACCAACATGGCATCACCCTAACTCTGCCTACTCTCTATCTATCTATCTATCTATCTATCTATCTATCTATCTATCTATCTATCTATCTATGTTCTGATTTCCCTCCTGGTTTTACTCTGCTAAGTCATTGACCAAAACAGCTTCTTTATTAACTAATGGTGATAAAACATATTCACAGCAGAGGGGAATCCCACATCAGTGTTAGCTAATTCATTGCTCCAAAGGAAAAACAAAAAAGACAGAAGGTACTGGAGCCCTGGTACCTGCAAGTTAGGTTCCTAGTCTCCCACAGAAACTGGGAGTCAGGGCACGACCTTTTCTCAAGATTCTGTCAAATTGTTGATCCTTGAGAAAAGACGTTTCTGGCCTATAAAGTCAACCAAAGACCTTTAAAAGTCTCTTAAGACTGTATGTATCTTACAACAGTGGTTGTCAACCTGTTAGTTGTGACCCCTTTGGGTGGTCAAATGACTCTTTCATGGGGGTTGTCTAAGACCATGCTTCATATCAGGTATTTATATTATGATTCATCACAGTAGCATACATTAGAGTTATTAAGTAATTATAATAATTATATAATTAAGTAGTTATAAAATAATTTTGTGGTTGGGGTCACCACACCATGAGGAGCTGTATTAAAGGGTCATAGCGTTAGGAAGGCTGAGAACCACTGCCTTACAGGGTAGAGAAGTCAATTAGTCAATTATGATTGTAGCCTGTTAGTTGTCTTCTTGTCTTTCTTTCTCCATCCCCCCCCACCATGTAGCCCAGACTGGCTTCAAATCTGCTTTAATCCCCCTTCTTCTACCTCAGGGGTGCTAGGATCACAGGCATGTGCCACCACACCCAGCTACAAGCTTACTAAAGTAAATGTTCAAAAAAAAAAAAAGTCTGGCGTGAGAGTGGGCATAAAGGAGATTCTCTTTCTCTGTCACACCAGTGTCTTAGTCAGTACTCTGTTGATATGAAGAGATGCCATACCCACAGCGGTGTCGCCTGTGTGACAACGATGCCTCTGGCTCGGGAACATAGGCTGGGGGGTTCGTGCCATTCGCGGATAGGCCTCCGGCGGTTCCTTAGCAATCAGCTCAGGTCATGAACCTGAACTCAAGATTATATACTCACCGCTGTCATAGATGGTTAGCTGCCTCTGCTATTCTCTCCTGTTTCCTGATAATGTTCTTTGCTATACTTGGCCAAAACGTATAATTTTACCAGAGAACCCCTTGATGTTCCTGGGATTGATAATTCTGATAATGATACTAAAACAGTGCTCAAGATGCTTCCAGTGTTTCAAGCCCTTGTGCAAATACTGGGGGGATATTATGGATGAGTTACAGCAGCAGGAACTTTTCCTAAATAGGACTGATGATTTGGGGAAAACATAAGTTA
>PVIU01003054.1:0-47500 GCA_004026605.1 Ondatra zibethicus
AGATGTATATTAAGTCCATTCGATTCATTACATCTCTTAGTTCTCTTATTTCTCCGTTAAGTTTCTGTCTGGTTGACCTGTCCATTGGTGAGGGAGGAGTGTTGAAATCTCCTACTATTAGTGTGTGGGGTTTGATGTGTGCTTTGAGTTCTAGTAATGTTTCCTTTACATATGTGGGTGCTTTTATATTAGGGGCATATATATTCAGGATTCAGACTTCATCCTGATGGATTATTCCATTTAAGAGTATAAAATGTCCATCTCCATCTCTTCTAATTGATTCTAGTTTGAAGTCGATTTTGTTCGATATTAATATAGCCACACCTGCTTGTTTCTTAGGGCCGTTTGATTGAAAAACCTTTTCCTAATCCTTTACTCTGAGATAATGTCTGTCTTTGTGGTTGAGGTGTGTTTCTTGTAAACAGCAGAATGATGGATCCTGTTTTCATATCTATTCTCTTAAACTTTGCCTTTTTATAGGTGAATTGAGTCCATTGATATTAAGTGATATTAATGACCATAGGTTATTAACTGCGGTTATTTTTTAGGATTGTAGAGTTTGTGTGTTTCCCTTCTTTGAGTTGTGCCAGTGGAGGGCTGTTAGATGTCTGTGTTATTATTTGTGTTGTTTGCTTCCTTTAGTTGTGGTTTACCTTCTAGTACTATGTAAGGCTGGGTTTGTGGCTATGCATTGCTTAAATTTGTTTTTATCCTTAAATATCTTGTTTTCTCCATCAATGGTGAATGAAAGCTTTGCTGGGTATAGTAGTCTGGGCTTGCATCCATGGTCTCTTAGTTTCTGCAGCACATCTATCTGAGACCTTCTGGCTTTCATGGTTTCCATAGAGAAGTCAGGTGTAATTCTGATAGGTTTACCTTTATACGTTACTTGGCCTTTTTCCTTTGCAGCTCTTGGTATTCTTTCTTTATTCTGTATGTTTTGTGTTTTGATTATTATATGGCGAGGGGATTTTTTTTTTGATCCAGTCTATTTGGTGTTCTGTATGCTTCTTGTACCTTCATAGGCATATCCATCTTTAGGTTGGGAAGTCTTCTTCTATAATTATGTTGAATATATTTTCTGGGCCTTTGAGCTGTGCTTCTTCTCCTTCTTCTACCCCTATTATTGTTAGGTTTGGCCTTTTTATGGTGTCGCAGATTTCCTGGGTGTTTTGTGTTAAGAATTTGTTGGATTTGTTGTTTTCTTTGATCAATGAGTTTATTTTCTCTATAGTACTTTCAGTGTCTGAGATTCTTTCTTCTATCTCTTGTATTCTGTTGGTTATACTTGTCTCTGCAGTTCCTGCTCATTTACCCAGATTTTCCATCCCCTGCCTTCCCTCAGTTTGTGTTTTCTTCATTGCCTCCATTTATGTTTTTTAGGCTTGTACTGTTTCCATTACCTGTTTGATTGCTTTTTCTTGGTTTTCTAGGGTATCTTTGAGGAGTTTATTCAATTCTCTAACTTTTTGTTAGTTTTCTCATCCCTTTCTTTAAAGGAGTTTTTCACCTCTTCTTTAAAGGTCTCTATCGCTTTCATAATGTTAGGTTTAAAGTCGATTTCTTCTTATCTGGGTTAGGTTGCTCAGGTTTTCCTGTTGCATACTCGCTGGTTTCTGTTGTTATCATGTTGTTTTTCAGATTGTTGGAGGAATTCTTGGAGTGGGCCTGCCCATCACTTCCTTTCTTTGCAGTCAGGGGAGTCTCAGTGGGTTGGGACCTCCCAGGATGGCTTGTACACACTCACCCCTCTGGATAGCTGATCTCAGTGCAGGAAGAAGAAGTCCCGTCTGGACCTCTGATTTGTCTGGACCTCCGATCTCAGCACAGGAAGAGAGATTCGTGGTGTTTCAAGGACCCACAGAGGAAAGGGCAAACTTGCGGGGGGGGTGTTCAGGGTCGTGTGGAACAAAGAGGCCAGCTGCAGCAGGCTAACTCCGGGTTCTTCCCCCCAGTCGTGCACAACCTTACCAGTCTGCACCTCCGATCTCAGCACAGGAATAGAGAGTCATGGTGTTCAAAGGATCCACAGAGGAAAGGGCAAACTTGCGTGTGTGTGTGTGTGTGTGTGTGTGTGTGTGTGTTTGTGTGTGTTTGTGTGCAGGGTGGTGTGGAACAAAGAGGCCTGCTGCATCAGGCTCACTCAGGGCACTTCCCGCCTGGCGCGCACAATCTTACCAGTCTGCACCTCTGATCTCAGCACAAGAAGAGAGATTCCTGGTGTTCCAAGGATCCACATGGGAAAGGGTAAACTTGCTGGTGGGTGTGCAGTGTTGTGTGGAACAAAGAGGCCCGCTGCAGCAGGCTCACTCGAGGCTGTTCCTGCCAGGTGTGCACAACCTTACCAGTCTGCACCTCCGATCTCAGCACAGGAAGAGCTGTTCTCCATTTTCTACTAACCTCCTTTATTATACCTTTTCTTTTAATCAAGTTGTGGGGATTTTTAATCTCATTTTAATAAATATATTCAATTCTCTATTTTTATTTCTTTGTTATTTTGGGGACAGCCTTTGTCCTGATGCTGAGGCCCAGATTCTGAGATTTCCATCACTGCCTCTTGGTTTTTATATTCTGCTTTTTAAATAAAATTTCTTCCTAGAAAGATTAAAAGTCTGATTTTGTATTTCATTAATTTATTTTAAAGTTGTGTCATTGTTATTCATTAAATAGTATTTATTTCAACTCTTGTGCCTAGTGTTACTTCAGCTATTGCATTTGCATAGCCTGTAGTCCCACTGGGTTCTTTAATATGATCCCTTGCTTTCCTTTTGTATTGGAAGCAGTCCTCCAACATCTCCAACATACATTTTGCAGCTTTCTGGATTTATCAGTGTTTCATGGCTACTGACAGCTGGTATACCTTTGTGCCTTCTAGTTCTCTTTTGAAGCTTCTAGTGGGCTTGTCCTGAAAGCTTCTTTTTGGGAATTGCTAACATCTATGGGGGAATGACCAAAGGCCGGAGTTTAACTTTTTGAGTTCTGGTAACTTAAGGCCAATTAAGGAGGTGAATCAAAGGGTGAAGGTGCAGTCACCATACTGGGTCTTTCCTACCAAAAAGAAAACTTCAACCTGAACACTCATGGAACTTTGTGGATAAAGACATTAGGATGAGGAAAACCATCACAGGTTAAAAAGGAAGAGGAAAAAGAGAGGCGTGAATGTCCTGGGTAGCTGTTCTATGCATATCTGTGTGAGCTCCTTGGCCTTTTGGGATTTTGAACTTCTCTGGGAGCATTCCATGAACCCTGGGAGAAACAATTAGACTTGGTTTGAAGGAAAGATCCAAAGAATTGGAGAGAGCTGAAGTACAAAACACATCGAGTCTGTCTTCTATCCTGTTCTTTTCTGAGTATGGCCTCTGCCTGTTTTCTTTAGCTGTCCTTTCCTTCCTCAAATGCACATTGACTCATGAAGCTTTGTTTTCATCTTTTTCCATTTGTGATATTTTTCTCCCACTAGAATACAGACTGGACGTTCCCCTTATTTTTATTCTTATTTGTGGGGGAGGCCACAATGATGGGGGAAGACGTGGAAGGACTGGGAAATGATTGTGATTGTGATGTATGATGTGAAATTCCAGAGAATCAGTAAAAGTGTTATGTTAAAAAAAAAGAATGACCCTTAAAGATTCATGTGTTTGACCATTTGGTCCCCAATTGGTGGAACTGTGTAGGAAGGATTAGGAGGTGTGGCCTTGTTGGAGGAAATGTGTCACTGGGGGGTAGGATTTGAGCTTTAAAAGTCCATGCTAGTCCCAGTTAACTCTCTCTGCCACTCACTTGTGAATCAAGATGTGAGCTCTTGGCTACAACTTTGGTACCATTGTGGTCATGGACTTTAACCTTTTTTTTCTATAAGTTGCTTGGTCATAGTATATTCACAGCAACAGAAAATTAATATAATAAGACCTTTCACAGTATTAATTGGGTGAGTGATATTCACCATTTTTTACCATCCCATATATTTAGGTTGCAATAATGCTTCAAACAGCACAAAATATAGCCCCGCCTACTTATACCCAAGCTTTCAGCAAGTGTCTTGGGTTTATTGACAGATTATGGAAAGTTTCCCAAAATGTTTTGTTTCCCAAATGCAGTAGTTTGAATAGGTATGACCTCCATAGATTTATGTGTTTGAATGCCTGGCTATAGAAAGTTGCACTATTAGGAGGTGTAGAAGGAATTGTGTCAGTATGGAGGCAGGCTTTGAGGTCTTATATATGCTCAAGCCATGCCAGTGGCACAGACACTCCTATTGCCTATGTCTCAAGAAGTATAACTCTCATCTCCTTCTCCAGCACAGTGTCTGCCTACACACCACCATGAAAATAATGAACTAAATCTCTGAAACTGTAAGTAAGCTCCAGTGAAATATTTTCCTTTATAAGAGTTACCATGGTCATGGTGTCTCTTCAAAGCAATAGAAATCCTAACTAAGACAGCAAATATGTTCATAAAAGTCACATTCAAATGGAAAGGCTGCAACCAAATACTGTGAGAACAGAAGAAAACTTAAAATGTGTGTGCATGCACTAACATGTGTTTGTGTGCATGCACTCACATGTGTTTTTGTGTGCTTGGATTTCACACACATTTGGATATTAGAGGAGGACACTTCGAGCCCTGCTTTATTACTCTCCACCTTATTCCCTTGAGGTAGGGTCTCTCACTGTACTTGGGACTCACTATTTTCTGACTAGATTGACTGGTCAACGATCTCCATCAATCTTGTCCCCAACCCTTGCCAGCCAGTGTTGAGATGACAGGCATCTATGGCCATGAATGGCTTTTGACATTGGTGCTAGGGATTTTAACTCAGTTCCTCATTTTTGTGTAGAATACATGTTTACCCACTGAGGTGTTGTTCTAGTGTCTTAGAAGCAAACTTTTAAGCTGCATATGCATTTCATCCAGAGCCCTTATATTTGAATGAAATCTGCAGATCAAAAATTAAGGTAATTTTGGACTCAAATCACATACAGTGCAAACAATCCCTTCATTATTTTAACCATTTGGAAATGGTCTTTTGGTGTCCTTTAAAGGTTAAAAAAAATACGAAGAAATAGAATAATTATACTTGAGAAGCAAGAATGCCAAGTTTAAAATCTTGGGTTAAGGAGTTTTGTCAAATCTTGGCTCAGCCACTACTGAGGACTGAGGAAGAAATGTTTTATGAGATTATGTTTTAACTCTTGGCTTCCAGGAATTGTTGTGGAAGCTGCAGAACTTTTAGGAGGGGAGCGTTGCTGGAAGGAATGGGGCAATGGGGGCATGCCTTGAGGTTTTGAAATCTGCCCTATATCTTGTGTATTTTCTGCAGTGGTTCCTTCCCTGTCGAGACTATAGAAATTATAATATTTTTAATTTATTCTTTGATATTTTCTTATTTAGATCATATTCACACCGTCCCCATTCAACTCTTCTCCAGCCCCCAAGTAATGACCATCCCAACTTTGTGTCTTTTTCTTAAACCAGTGAGTTCAACGATTTTATTCATTATTAAGCCATTAGCCAAATCGATCCTTCTTCCCTGAGGTTACTCTTATCAGGCATTTGATTACAGTATCAAGGAAAGTAACTATTATAACTGCTAACTGTGATGTGTGGACAAGTTCTTCAACTTCCCTTTATGCAGTGTTCTCATCATTAAAATGGGAACAAGGAGTGGACCAGTTGTTATGAAAAGTAGAAGAGTTAGTGGTTATTGATCTGTTTTATAGAGTTGAGTGTTTCCTTGAATGATGTTTATCTTCTTGGCATCTTATTAGCTATATAAGATTTACAGTGCCCATCTGCCCATGATAGTACACAAAGGTCGCAGTGTATTTGGCATAGTAGATAAGTCATGCTTGTCTTACTGCACATAGACTAAGTACCCACTTGTCTGCATAGATATTTTTGGAGTTTATAGCTGAGTCCATACCTCAGAGCATGGTACATGTGTGAGAGATTTGTGTATTAGCTTTGGTTAGCCTGACTGGCAGGGTTGAATTGAAACATAGTTCTTTGTCTATTTGTGATATTTTTTTAAACGAAAGACATTTCAACTGGCTTTATTGAATTTCTATTGAACACTTCACTAACATAGTCTGAGCTTTGGAGGCAAATTTTCCTAATTAAAAGATAATAGATCACTTTAGCATTGGAGATTGCAGTGACATTAGGTGGCATTACTGGTCAATAGGGAAAGAGGGATCACCCAGTTTGAGTTTCAGTGGAAGAGCTTCTGGGAAAGTTAAGAGAGAATGTATTGAATTTCTTTAAGTGGAAAATAGGCATTGATCAGGACCATAAGGGACTGGCTGGCCAACACTTAAAACAAAATCTGAAATCCTCAAATACATTGTTAATCTGAGGGACAATATAGCATTAGGAACAATTTCAGATAAAATGTTGTTATATTTTCAAGGGTACTTTTCTTCAACACGTCATGTGATTATTTGGAGTTGTTGAAAGAAAATTAATTCCATGTTGCAAACAAACAAAAAAAGTTTTTATAGTTCTTAGTTTGGTAATATGGGGCTGGAGAGATTAGTGGTTAAGATCACTGGCTGCTCTTCCAGAAGTCCTGAGTTCAATTCCCAGAACCCAAATGGCAGTTTTTGATGCCCTCTTCTGGTCTGCAGGCATACATGCAGATAAAGAACCTCTATACATTAAATAAATATGTAAATAAATTTTAAAAAATCTTCAAAATTGTGCAGCCCAGCTGGCCTCGAACTCGTATCCTTCTGTCTCTACCTCCTTCAGCAAATCCTACTCGAGTGCACCACACAACCGGCAGCAGGTCAAACCATGGTGGGGACACCCACTGAAACAGTCTACCTGAGCAAGTGGGGGCTCACCAACTCCAGCTGGACAGGGAAACAACCAGCGTAGGTCTAAACCAGTCCTTCTGAACGTGGGTAACAGTTGCATGGCTGGGGCAGACTGCAGGACCACTGGCAGTAGCACCAGGATTTATCCCTACTGTTTGCACTGACTTTTTGGGAACCTATTCTCTTTGGATGGATACCTTCCTCAGCCTAGATATAGTAGGGAGGGCCTTGGACCTTCCCCAAAGCAACGTGCCTTAGCCTCTCTGAGGAGTGGATGGAGGGTAGAGTGGGGGGGATAAGTGGAGGGAATGGGAGGAGGGGAGGGAGTGGGAACTGGGATTGGTATGTAAAATGAAAAAAAAGACAGTTTGTTTTCTTTTTTAAAAAAATAAAATAAATTATTAAATTTTTTAAAAAAGAAAATGCTTCCTAACTTCCTTTGCCAATATAATAACATAGTGTTATTTTTCTTTATGTTTCCATGTCATTTTCTCATGCTTCATGCCTGTTATCAAACTATGACATCAATTTTACCTAAATCTGAGGTAGGAGTAAGACTCCTGATTTTTTCTTTCTAAAGAACAAATCTAGTTTTTCTGCATATATGTGATTACTTTTCAAATGTGGTATTTGATCTCTACTTTTTATGAACCACCTCATTTTAAACCCTAAAGTGTTAAGTCACATGATAAATTGTGAGCCATAATGTCACCACGGAAGGACCGTGTTTTCCATGTTGTTGTTTAGGAAATAAGTCCTAGATAAAACTTTATGCAGATGTTGTTCTGAGAACATTTCTGATGTTTGGAACTCTTTGATGCTACTTGGAAGGAGACCTCCCATCTCCAACAACATATGCCATTTTGTTTCCCCACCCTCAGATTATCGATGATTAGTTGTTATTTAGAAGGTTTTGATTTATACCCCGACACAGAAAATAAACAGCCATCACTATTAATAAATGTTAGACTTATGGTAGGATGGGACATATATGAAACATTTATACCAATGAGTAATGAATGAAGTGTAGCTTCATGGTGATAAACATTTTCTAATGTCCTTTCCAATGCCTTCCCCTCCCTCAGGATTATAATATTCTCTTGTACACTAAGATCATTTTGAGCCATTTTATATTAGACAATCTAAGGAGATGATTTTATATTACAAAATCTAAGCTGCCTCTGCACAAGAAGGATTACATTTATGGTGTGGGAAACTACTTTTGTTCTTCAAGATCTCAAGGGTGTTAAAGTTTGTTATTTTTGCTCTCTGACCATACAGTTCCCAGATCTCAAGAGGCAACAGTTTAGGGGCTCCGTCTACATATCAGCCTTGTTTCCCTTTATTAGTTCAGGAGTCCACACTTAATCCTCAGCTTTTCCATATCCTCTGGGATCTGAAAAATCTTTCTAATAGTGGCCTTTATTCATTCTAATGATATTTAATTGGTTACCTTTTTATTAAGTCTGAGTCTTTTTCCTACATTATTTTAGAAACTTGTAATTATAACAATTCTAATGACCTGAGGTGATGTTGGACAGAGCAAGTCTGGCTCCAGAATAATGATTTTATACTTCCCCATCCTGGATTTCTTTGCTGTAATTCCCAAATGTATCTAATAAAAGACTGACAGTTATAGATGGTTTCATATTATCAAGAATATGAGGGCTGTCTCACTAGGTTAGACTGAAAGTGGTTACACTAATAAAGATAAGGATCTTTTGATACATCTAAATCATTTAACCTATGCTTTTCGATCCTTCTCCGTCCCACAAGAGCAACAAGGTGGGATGTTGGTAGTTTATGGCTGAAATGAAGGAAGCATGGAATGAGCAGAGACAAGATGAATGAATGAAAGATGAAAATATATTTCTCTAGAAAAATATGCAAATATACATCTTTGTCTTTTCAATATGCTCTGTATTAATTTATACATGTAAATAGCAGAAGTGGTTCACACAATTTAGGTATTACATGCAATACTGTGATAAGTGAGTTTGATTTCATCAGCTCCTACTACATCAGCACAATAACATCTCAAATATTCCAGCAATATATTATCACATTTGTGTTAGAGCTGCCTGAAATACAATGTGTTTGATGTTTGTAAACAAAAAATAGGAACATTACCATGTAACACTGTGATTGGAAAAAAAAAACCCTTCGTTTCAATTCTTCCCTTACATTTAGAAAAGGAGTCATGCTCTCAATATCCAAAGTCCACCATCACTAGGGAAACACAGTCTCCTCTGGGTGCACTAAATATGTAACCAGAACCAGTCATTTTTGTCTTTACACAAGTAAATCACTTCTGAAAGGCAATGATATAAGATGTCATAGATGGGCCGAGATTTGGAGGGTTTCAATGAAACTCCTCATTTAGCATATAAATTAAATAATGATAACTCTGCTGTTGCAGATTAAAAAATCAGTAATGATATTGGTTTATTCGTAAATCTTTAAAAATATTATACTGGGGAGTAAAGAGAAATGTGGAAATATAATACTGGGTTTTGATGAGAAGCTTTGTCTGTGTTCTAAGATGAATTGATATGTGGCTAATGAAGTCTTATGTTGTGTTTCCCCCTCTTTTGCTGATAGCAGCAAACAGGAGGTCAACTAGAAACTAATTTGTAATTAGCCACTCTGAGTTTTCCCAGAAAATGCAGAGATGTTTTTAAGCTTTGAAGCTGGGTGTAAGGAAGCTAATGGACTTGTATGGAGTCTTTTAATTACCAGCCATAAACAAATCTATCTCTTACTGTTAGATAGCACCCGAGGGCAAGAGGTAATCTGCTTTATAAACCTTGGAGTGATTTGCTTTATAAATCTTGTAGTTTAGGAAAGTGGAAAACTCACTTTAAAGTGTTCTCTTTCATGGATAATTATGTTTTTGGCAGTTTTGTGAAAAATTTGGTGATAGATTCTTGGTGACCTCCCAATTTATACATGTCAGTGAGCAAAGCCCATCCAACATTGAGATCAATTTCTTACAGCATTTGGATCTTCCTGGTGAACAGGATTATCCAAAAGCAATCGAGTATGGGACAGTTCCAGCAAATTCACTCTAAATGCCTTTTTATTCAAAGTCTATCTTCTTGTCTGTATGTTTAAAAGCCACATCATCTTTCAGAGGTCATGTTATTTGTGCAGTTACATTGTCTGGATGGTAAAAATGTAATATAGGAATTGATTGAAATAAAAAATTAAAAATTAGATCAATAGCCAAATTAGAAAGAGTCTAATTCAAAGTCTAGTGTTAAAATTAAAAATATAGAGAGTGTTTTTTTTTTTAAATTTCTCAAAGGTATAAATGGCTCAAGATTAACAAGGAGCACCCTGTATCTGAACTAGGTCAATTTAGTGGCATTTTTGGATACCTTGCCTTCATTCTTAGACACTGGCATCTCAGTCCTAGATGAATGATGGAGTTCACAAGTTGCAGTGGGAGACTCTATTCCTAGACGGTCTCCCAAAGCAATAGTACCAAGAGTAACTTTCTTCAAACATCACTATGGACAAATTCACTTAATAATTCTTCACAAATGATATGTTCAGCTCCTGGGAGGATGGGGATCACTTGAAATGCATGGTCTATCTTCACCCAGGAAATGAAGGCTCAGTGGATCACAATGGGGTAGCTTCACATTCAAGCAGATGAGTCTTGCTCGACGGCGGATGGGTCTTGCTGGATGACGTTCATGGGAATCATTTCAGTACCCTCTTGGCCTTGATTGTTGTTGACTGGAGGATTTCTCGGTTCCTGATGGCAGATGTAAATGGGGAGGCCACCAGGCTCAGCAAAGGCTGTAACACGAGGAGCAGCGACCACGCGGTTGGTGGTGCGGCGGCGGCGCCTTCCCCAGCGCTGGCTCCACTGGATCTTGACCTTTGCCCACTGGCGTTTCACGGCAACTTGAACCTGGAAGAACAAAGGAATCCTTGCTTTCAATGACTGTCAGCTTAAATGCTTGACTCTTGGGGCGAATGAAGGTTAAATTGTAGATCTGCTTTAAGAATGGAATTTATACCATAGTTATGAAATATACAACCCTGGAATAACAATATGCCGGTCAAAGAAGCGAGTTACTTCTCTGGGTAACAACAGGCAAGCTAGTCTCCATTTTTTGTTTGTTTGTTTTCGGAGTAAAGCTTTCAGTCTCTGCTCCCAGCGCCTGCGAAGGAAGGTTGACTGGTCTCATAATGTAGTAGGTAGGTCTCATTAGAGGATACGACTTAGGAAAATTTTTACCTGCTGCCATTCATGCTAAGACATGATTTCATCCAAATCCTAACTTGTGGATCATGAAAATATATCCATAAACAACAACACAGTCCTAAATTTTATGATAATAAACTCATGTTGTGGATTTACCCTTACCAAACAAGGCTCCAAATGAGGTGTTCCAGATAAAACTCTGACTAAGGCAGCGAAAACCTTTTAAAAACGAGACTTTAGTCTCTTTTAGAAAAAACAAAACAACAAAACAAAACAATAGCCAATCAGAATAATTTAGCAATCAGATCATTTGAAATCCTGGACTTCTCAGACAATCTGTGGTTATACGTGTTTGCTTGTAGCATTTTAGATTCAATTATATCTTAAACAGACAGAGAGACAAATCTTGAAGTGCTAATGGCTAGGGCATGGCATGCAGCTGGAGTTTGCCTTGATAAAAGTCATACAGGGATAAGAGATGGTGTAAAGCATTTAGTTACCACTTACTCACTGATTGCCATAGACCATATTGTAATCACTTGATTTGCATTAATTTATTGACCCTCACACAGCCTCCTTCCAAGGGCACCACTGTCATATTCACTTACAGAACGGAGGGCGTAGACTATGCCATGTGTGCATAGTCAGGGAGTTCCAATGTGGCAGAACCTGAATTCCAAGGGAAACCTGGCTTTATGTGTAGTGTAGATAAACCCTTCAATGTTAGGTTTATAATCTAGAAAGCATCAATGTACTCTTGAGAAACTAGAGGAGATGCCAGTTCAGTATCTTTGGAGATGCAGTGTCTGTAGAGAAAGGAAATTAATAGTTTCCATGGATTCAGCTTCTCTAAAATACCAAGGTTTTTCTTACAGCCAAACCTTACTTGAAGTTTTAGAGGCATCCATTGCAGATGGTTACAAATGTAGCGATAGTTGGCATAAGCCCCCCAAGAGGGAAACCCCCCCTTGCTTTCGCCTCACTTGCCATTTCACAATCCCCACTAGAGCATCCACATATACTGAATTACCCAGTTCAACATGAGGCCGAAAGACTTGAAGCCAATTGTAATTTTAAAAGTTGTTATTACAGGAAGTCAGCAACCTTCTCTAGCTGCAGTCCAAATTTGTTAGCTATCCTTTTGTGTAGTGATGACAATCTGCCCCCATTTATAAAGTATACATAAGAAACAGGCCCTGAGTAGCGTGCAAAAGATACTGCAATGGTTATAGTCTAATAAGAGTAATTATCTCTTATAGTAGTAGATGGATCTACTACATGGACTAGATGTACTTTGATGGTAAGAATAAGGACACTAAACCTGTGATCTTGAAAAAAAAGGAAAACCAACCCAATCCAGAAACTTTTGTCACTTCTGAAAAGCAGGAGACATGTGTAGAGAGGTCAAGGGGCAAGTAACACATAACATTCTGGATTATATATGTTTATTGCTTATTGTGAAAAATCAACAAGCACAAATAACTTTAATTTTCTCATTGATTTTTATCAGTTTATTTATTATTGAATTTGAAGAACGAGAGTTTGGTCTGGTGGTCTGAAGACACAGTTGTCCTTGCTGGTATGCTTGGTTCGTGTTCTTGGGGAGACACACGTTATACTGGAATATTCTTGGTTAGGTTTGAATGCTTGGGGTGTCTCTCTCTTTCCCTGTTAAGCTTATTATAAGCACCTGTACTTATGTGCTGATGCATGGAAGGTGGGATTTTCCTCCAACAATGGGAAGAGTTCAGTCTCCCTCTTCACTGTCACTGTCACAGTCTTACATACCTGTCGCTCTTAGTCTGCCCATGGACCCTCTATATAAGGCTTTGCTTCCATGATGGTAATCACTGAAGCAACATGCTGATAATGAGTCAGAATTAAAATTTCAATTTGTACCATTGCATTGCTGACCTATTAGTCCCTTGGATCTTTGCCAAAACTCAATAGTCAGCCAGGCAAAAATCTCATGACATACCTGTCTCAGATGTAGGTAGAAATAACTTCCTATGAGTGTGTGTGAATGCCTTGCTTGAGGTCAATGACAGAAGGGGAAATGTATGCAGAAATGTCCAGCTTAGACCCAAATGCCTGATATTCGTGGGACTGTGATACTATATTTTGCCTAGCATACCATTTTTGTATTATTAGAAATGTCATGCTTCTACCTTCCTCTAGCTACATGATCTTAATGAAAATAGAAAAGTTTCAAAAACAGAGAAAACACACACAATAAACTCCAGCTATTTCAATTGTCAAGAATACCCCTTGGGTTTACTTTCTATATCTGAGACTCCCAGTGACATTGTAGTTAAGACACAATAAATATTGTAGCATTTTTACAGATGAGTGAAATCCTCTTGTGCTTTACAAGGCCTAGCCCTTCTGACTCTGACTTTTCTATTAGCCCCGGTTTTTATAATGTTTTAGATGAAAGAGTTTACTTTGTGTACTAAAATACAACTCAAAATGCAAGAGTCTACTTTCACAGAGTATTCTCATGGTGCAGTAGTCTACATGGGATGATAGAAGCCATGTTCATGTTTTCACAGAGTCTTCTCATGGTGCAGTAGTCTACATGGGATGATAGAAGCCATGTTCATGTTTTAGTATTTACTGTCACGGGATGAAAAGAGGGGTAGAGGTTCCTCTATCAGCAAGAAACAGAAGACCATCTCCTTTTCATCCTAGAGTTTTAGTACATCTCTTAGCAATCATGAGTACACAGCTACATTTTGCCAAATGGGGGAATAAACTGTTGGGTAAAAGAGGAAGATGTACCAGTGAAAAATGAAAAATAAATTTTTTTCTAAGTTGGACTTGGAAATGGGCATCAGGTAACAAAGTAGATAAGTATTTTGATACTCACTGTATATTATCTAAATGACTAATACAGCAGGTATTAGCTATCAATTGTTAATGATTAGAAAATGTTCCTAAATACTAACAGGATAGTATTTGGTCATATCTTACCAAACTATGATTTGTCTTGAGTAGAATTATTTTTAGCAGGAATTAATTTACAATGACAGAATACTTGTGCATTAAAACTATGTGGTATTGAGAAAGTAGAGTACATTTTCTAGGGAAGGATCACATATATAGATAATTTATTTAAATTTAATTAATTTAACTGGGAGTCAGAAAGTCTGGACTCTGGTTGTGGCTGTCACAACTGTATTTGTGATATTGGGTCAGTAACACCATTTTTTTTTTCTGGAGCTTAGATTGGTCACCCGAAATTTGAGTGGAACTTTCGAATTGTACTCCTTGAGATCACAGAGGTTCACTAGAAGAACTTCTAGGGCTACAGAAGCTCTCCTTTCACATTTTATAATTGAACTGTCAGTCAATATTTTGTTGGAGGATAGTGGACTCTGGCTGAAACTACTTGAGTAACCTTATTGTGCAGTATCTGCAGTACACTGAACCGGATATTCAGATTGTTCATATAAGGTTTTATTCCATGACAGCAATCACTGCATGTGTTTTGAGAATCCTTTTTCAGTCTTAACTTCAGGGTCATTTTTCAAAACATTTGAATACATGGTCTTAAAGTGGCATAAAGCAACTGGAAAATAGGAAAACACATTGACTGTTGCAGCCCGGGCGTGAGTTTCCAGAAAGAATAGGTATATGGCTTTTCATTCTATGGGAAGCCAGAATAGCTTTTGCCATTGCTGCGGAGCATGCTGACCCACTCAGCATGCAACCGAAGGAAGTGTGAACATAGCACACTCCTTGTGTCCTACGTGTAACTGCACCACACACCTGTAGCTAAGACTCAGATTGAAGTAGTAGAAAAAACCCACTATCCCATTACTCACAAACCCTTATGAGATCATGCAGAAAGGAGATCTGAAGAAATTGCACTGTGGTCCTGCAAAACACAGACTTTATATAAATGGACGATGATAGCATTACAGGAAATGCATGCTTACCTCATGGTTGCAGAAGCAGTAGATAGTTGCAACAAAGAATCCCTAAAAGGAAAAGAAACAATGTATTTGAAGTTCTTTATATTTGCATGATGTCATTTCCTAAAATCAACACACATAGACTGTCTAGAGAGGAATATTCCACTATTGCAACAGCATGTCATGGTTTGATGAAACAGAAAGGCAGGAAAAATAATGACCTACCTTTTCCATTCAGTGATAAGCCACAAAAGTATTTCCATTAGAAGTCTATTTTCTGCTCAGTGGTAGATCATTTATCTACCAGGTATGAAACCACCAGAAGTTTAAAAATCATTTTCTTGGCAGAGAAACGTGTTTCTTGTAAAGATTCGCAACTAGAAGGGCTCTAGTGAATTTGCTTAATGTATTGCTCTGTTTAATATGGAGAGTTTTGCTGAGCGTGCTGGTTATGGTGGATTTGGAAAGTTTTTGTAGCTTAAGAATTAAAAGCTATGGCCATCAGAGAAACCTTTTGCATGTCTGAGTATGAAGCTGTGAATTAGTGAGGGATTGTCCCAAGTATGTCTTTAAGAAGCCCAGACTCATTTGCCTTTGGGGCCTTGCTTAATCCTCATAAAATGCCTTATGCTGAGTTTTAAGTATGATCTCAATGGCTTAGGTATTAAAGAAACACCCAGGATTTATTTTTAACCTAATTAACTTTGGCCTTCTCCTCACATTAGTCCTTGGCAGTTGGAAAAAATGTAGTAGATTTGAAATTTACAACTGAGCGAGAAAAACTCTTGCCTCAGATCCTGGGTTAGAACCTCTCCCTGAGAACCTCTTCATGCCAAACCTACTTGACTCTGAAAGTGCCGAGCAGTTGCCTTTAGTAGAGTCTGTGAGCTGGCCCAAAGCTCTGGAGTGAGTGGAAATGAGGTATGTTCACTTGTCTAGGTTGGCTAGACAACAAACTGGATCCCCAGCAGGGGCACAAGGACCATGGTAGCCTTCACAGCTTTCAGGTACATGTAGGATGCTCTGGTGGCTCACTCAGTGCTTTCCTCCTTGAGAAACCCAGGTCCAGTGTTCCTGTCCAGAACTCTCCCGGATAGATCCTGACAACGAGAGGTAAAGGAGCAGGAGGCATGGGCAGCTCTGTGTAAATGTGTTCCTCTCATCACTCCAGAACCACATTGGTTTATTAAAGACGTGCTTGGTACCTTCTTGATATACAATTAGTTGCCTGGGTGGGACCAGTAGAGGGTTATGAGTATCAATAAAGGGGAAACAAATATCATATACAATCTCTTTTCCTTCAAAAGTTTCTGTTGGGTCTGATGAGTTGAAGGCTGTGAGTTTTGACTTTTATGATCATAATCTTACAAAGACAATCATGGGTTTTCATCAGATGAAATAGAGAATAAAGACTGGAGTAAACATACATGTTGGTTTCCTTACCTGGAAATGAATCAGAGAGTGCATGACATAATCGTAGATCTTCCCAAGAATCTTGTTAGAGGGCCTCCAGGGAAACACGACAAACTGGATCCCCAGCAGGGGCACAAGGACCATGGTAGCCTTCACAGCTTTCAGGTACATGTAGGTTTCTGCCTGATGAGTTTGCCTCAACTTGGTCACAAGAACACGGACGATGTTGAGCAGAAAGAAGAAATTGACCTGCAAAAATTCGTATGATCAAATAATTCATTATTGTTGTGAGATATGCTGCCAGATTAGAGACTAGAGAACTTTTAAAATAAAAGAAGTTGACATCTTCTGAACCACAGATTTTCTGGCTCTGAAGATTAGTTTTGAAAATAAAGTTTTAAAATAATTTAATTGTAAGGGCTCAGAGTGAATTTTTAAATCCTGGCATAAAAACTGCCATTGCACAAAACATGTAGACAAGAATGAGACTTTTGATAGTAACTGAATTATCTAGACCTGAGTCCTCAACTGAATAAAGGAATAAAAGGAGATGAGAATAAGCATTCAGCCTCCCCACCCCCGATCTCCGACGACGTGTCAGCGCCTCATCTGTCCACGAAGGCCTGTGACAGTGCCTCATCTATCCCACATTCGCTGTCAGGAAGGCCCTTGTCAGCTCAAACCTGGAGCTGATCAACTCTTTCTTAAGGTGCCTTTGTCACAGCAAAGAAGAAAAGTTGCTGAAGTGACTGAAGAGACTGAGAAGCAGCCTGGCTGGCAATCCAAGCAGCACAGTTACCAACAGATGCCTCCTTAGTGTAGGAGCAGAATGTGGTTTAAGTATTGGAGTGTGTTTTTTATTTTTCTTACTATGAGAAAAGAAAACACTGTCTTAGGGATTAAAATTAACATTTTTTTGAGTAATATAATTGGTTCCTATGTGATAGAATGGCACTAAATTAACTTTATTTTGTAGCTATAGTACATGTGCTACATAGAAACATATTCACAAGGCTGAGTGGTGACGCTGCTGACACTATATTAAGAAACCAGTCCTTACCACCAGAGCCACCATGACAGGTCCATGGACGATGTAAAGCAGGTGGGTCTCAACACTCAGCCAGCAACTGCAGGAAGTGAGGGCACACATCAGTATGAATGCGCTTTCACTGTGGGCACACTAACCTCTGCATAGCTGGTGTGCACTTACTGCACAGCCGGTGTGCACTTACTTGTCATTGTAGTAGAGAGCACGAGTGATGGCGTGGATCGTGGTTGGTATCACTGGGAACCCTAAAATTGGGAAAAGCACAAATCAAACTTGGATCCTATGCCAAGAGCTTACCTACAATTGCGTGGAGAATGGTAGCATTGTTGCAAAGATGGTGGCAAATTGAGTTGCCTATCAAGACATTCCCCTGATACGTTTGTATTCAGATTATTTGGTCAAGTCAGACTTGTGGAGTTTGGCTGAGAACATCCAGACAATTAAAAGCCTTTTGGCAATTCCTAGCTGCAGCAGGTGCCTTGTAACCTGCATTATGATCCTTCCTAAAACTGTTAAGGTTTTGAAGATGTTTCTGCTGTGAACTAGAACAAGAAGTCTTTCACTGTGTGAATTAGGCTCTCATATAGTGAGATTCGGGGTCGTCCTTAAGGGATGTAACGTGGGATGCTAATTGCTATGAAATCTTTGATATTCATATGATTTCTTTTGGGTATTTTATTTTTTATTTACTTTGTGTACATTGATCCTGTTTCCTTTTAAACAGAGAAGCCAGTGCATTTCTACCTCTCTAAGTTCTGGCTGTGGCTTATAGAGGAAGTGTAGTATCCTCTTCCTTGACTAAATCAAAGTACTAGTAAAGATAAACAAAACTCCCTTTGGGTTTATTTTTCAGAAAAATTCAGACACTATCTATTCAGCTAGCCAAATTACATATTGTTAAGGTAAGTTTTCTTCCAAGAATGTATTTTAATGTAATAATTTTCCTTTGAAAAAGATTGTTTTTATACTCAGATGTACCTAGTACGTGATAATACTGTTTGATTTGATTGAAGCAACTGTAAAAAGAGGTTTGTTGTTATAGTCAGGTTATAAAATATGTCTCAGAAAAGAAGTAAGCTGGTACCCTTCAAATTTTAGTAAGTGAGATACAAAAAGAGAAGGTCTCAAACCTCATGTGAAAAGGTTTTCACATAAAATAATATTGGTTTCTAAATGCTTAAATGAAATAATTCAATAATACCACTGATTACATGTTGGGATTGAAAATAATTTTAAGTTGGACTATTTGTACAACATACGATTGTGCTGTTCACAGTGCTTCTAACAGACAATTTCCTCATTTGAATTCAAAGATGCAAAATTATTCTCTGGATTTATTTTGAAGTACATATCTTAGGTTAAGACAGCAAAAAAAATAGGCATTTTGGAATTTGAGTCTATGTGCTCACTTCACTTAAAGAAAAGCAAGTTTCCTAGTTATTGGGGGAGACACTACATCTAACTTTCGGGGTCTGACACCTTCCTATGGCTACTGTGGGAGAAATACTATAGTAACCCTGGGGCTTGACACCATCCTATGGCTACTGTGGCTTTTTCAATACAAAGTTCTGGTTTTTTCTCTGTTCCTGCTCTTCTAGTCCTGAAGACTTGTAGCAACCTTTTCTTTCTACCAAAGACAGTGAAAATAAGAGTAATACTTATTCTAATGATTCTAAAACCAGGAAATCAAAGAAATTCTATTTGTTCATTGTGGGAATCCATTAGAAAGATTTTCTTCATTTTATATATAGCAAGGGGAATTAGTCAGAGCAGGAAACGACCTGAAGGCATAGCGCTGCTTAGATATCTGGGATGCCGAATATCCCGTGATGCAACGCGGGTGAGGAAAAAGGCATCCGGGGAAGAATCCTGCTTTGATTTTGTGGTTGGGAGAATCTCAGAGCCAGTCAGTTGTTCAGCCACAGGATGGGTTTATTATGTCTCTCACAAATCTTGGAGTTCTGTTCCATTTTAGATTCTGGATTTGGAAACATTTTTCACACAGATGGCTTTGATGCCGTCTAGAGACAATTCGATTTCCAGAAAACAGCCTTGGAGGGTGCACAGCTTCTGGATCCCAACTTTGAAGAGTGTTTTCAGATATCAATTGTGCGTTATTTTATTGAAATTGTAAATCCTAGAACCTATGCTACTGTTTTAGTATTTTCTAAAAGAAACCGTAGATTGCCCAACACAAAGTTTTCTCTGTTCATTACATCTTCTAACATCCTGTGAAACATTTTTCTTGAGAAGTTATTTGGGATTCCCTTCACTTGTCTTCCTCTCACACAGAGACAACACTATGTCAGGATCTAAATGAAGGCTACTGCTTTAAAAATGTGCTACTCTGTGGCCTCATATTTGTTTGGGGAGAGTTGTATTTGGCATTCTGAGTTTCTTAATGGTAAGGAATGTGGTAGATTTTAGTTTAGTTTTTTTCTTTATTCGTGTGTGTGTGTGTGTGTGTGTGTGTGTGTGTGTGTTGGGTAGAATTTGAGAACAGACTTTGGCAGGCCCCAATAGTTGACTTTCTGTCTTTCCAAATACATATCTATAAGAAGCAAATCCTTCCTTTTGAAACTTTCTGTTTTCTGTGGTGAGAATACTGAACAAGAGATCTACTGCCTTAGCCAGCACTGATTAGCAGTGCCCTGTTCTGTGTCTACTGTGAGTGAAATATTCTTTGATTCTACTTGGCTCATGTTAATGAAGTTTTAAATATTGGCTGATCAAGGAAGGTTAAGTTATTGCATAAATACTTACTTGTTATTCCTTCCTTTTTGATGCAGGTAAACAGCTCATTTCTTTTTTCTTTGTGTTGGTCATGTGCTAGTAGAGATCTTTATTGAGCTGTATACAAAGGTGCCAACAAGCTTTATAATTAATTTACAGAGCATCAGTATGGAAAGAAAAATGTAAATGTTCCTTCCTTGTCTCAGCTGTCATAGGGGAGAATAAATTTATAGCTAGTGTTTGTTTTCATGGGATATTTTCTGAGTTTGACAGAGAGATACTTCTGAAACACACTTATGGAGAAAATTCCATCAGTTTTATTTCAAATAAATAAGTGAACTAGGTCTGACAGAAAGATGTGAGAGAGGCTGTGCTAAGACTGGAATGCTGACTGTGTCTTCTGAAATCAAGACCAGAAGAAGGCTGTAAACATGTGAATCCAGTTGGATCTAGCTCCAAAGTCAATTGTATGAAATACATACCCCAGCCAAGAAGGTAATACCAGCGCAGGCGTTGCTCCTCTGCGAACACAGCCACGACGATGAGAGTGTGAAGATAGATCCCCTCACAGAGCATCCAGAAATAGTTGCAAGCCATCATGTATTGGTGAAAGAAGTGGAGAACCTTGCAACTTACCTGTTAGAAAGAAATGAAGATACTTAGAGGAAGGCATGGTTATAGATCTGGTGATAAAGGGAGGAGTGCAATTATGAGCCAACGTATCTGCATTGAACTCTCAAGAATTACCCTGAGTATTTGCTAACATATGCCTTCTATATTTAGAAATCAAAGGGACAGTATGTTAGTCACAAGTACTGTATGAAAATAGCCACACTGGCCAATGAAACTGAGGCCACAGAATATTCTTTTCTCCATTAAATTCTGGAGACTTACCTAGACTAGAGCAGTTCATTTTCCTACAAGGTGTCTGAAACTAATAAGTTTCATCCAAATGTTTGACATTAAACTTCTGTACTATTTTCTCATCCTGTGATCCATGAGGTAAATAACCCGAGACATTTTAAGTGCTGCTTCTGAAGCTGATGGATCTGTCAGCCATGCCTTCTTAACCATAAAGAGGAGATGACCAGGGGAGAAAGTTATCTTTTATGGACCCAGAGCCCATGCTGACCTCAGCTTCTGTTTCATAGGTTTTATATTAGGAACCAAGTGCTTGCCAAATCCTCTCTGTACATTAGGATCAATGACTGCTCAGAGAAGACTTAGGAAGCATACCAGTATAGACTTAAATCTCTTAACCATCTGTATAAGAAAACCACAAACCACGTAACAGAATATCCTGTTATTCCCTAGTCATTTCTAGAGTAGGGTTCCTTATCTTGACATCATTGACATTTTGAGCTAGATAACTGGTTGTGAAGGATTGTCCTAGGTTTGTTGGCAGTTAACAGTCTTTCTGCCCTTTAACTAACTGATGTTTATAGCATCATGGCTCCAGATGCTTCCACATGTTCTTTGTGGAGCAAAATGTGTCTAGTTAAGAATCCCTACCTGAGGGCACCTAGCGTTGATTACCTTCTAACAACCATAAGGCAATTGCAACTAGACTCAGCATTATGATTTTAGATAAAAGGATGTGGCTGTTTGCCCAGCGATTATTTTATCAAATGATATGTATTCCATTACATTGCTCCTCCTGGGGGTAGCTTTGAGTCTAGTTGGATTTCAATCTTCCTTTCATAAAGCAATGAAATGAAGTGACTTTCATCCAAAGCACCTTTCTGGGCTTGTAAATTTCTATTGAATGCATAAGAGTTATAATTCATTTGGTTGGTGAGAAGCGATATGTTGAGCCAATACGTATTCTAGTATGCTTCTTTTCCCTTCAGGATTTATAGGAGAAGACCAGGTTGGCTCATAAAAAAGTAGCTATTTTGCTTTCAAGGGTAGAATCAACCTCTGGTTCAGACCAAGAGGAATACATATGTTGAAAATATTCAATGTCAGGAAATCTAAAGCAATACCTATGTATGGTTTGGGAAAAAACACTTCTGACCCTGAAGTGCTTGCCATCAGATTGTCTTCCTTACCAAGATTAGTTGATTGATTCGAGCATCAGTTTTGTATTTACTAAGTAAGTACTTGCTGTGATGGCGCCGACATCCACATCAGTAAAACGAGAAATTCAGTTGAGATTCTAGATTGCTTCTGAAGATTACTCTTTGAAATCCCAGCTTCTCCTGGATTCCTAGAGGCTGTGGTGACTTTTCTCTTGTAGGGGAAGAGATAAGTAGGTGGAGATGGCCTTTTGCCTACGTCATTCAGAGTAGCTGAGGTTTCATGTTTAACCAAGCTCATTTTCATTATTCTTAGTATTTACCTTCTGAGAAGTCATTATAAATACTGAATTAGCAAGCATTAAGTTGTTCGCCTAGGCATAATATGAGGCAAGGGCTCTTTGAGACCCTGGTCACAACTTTTTCATCAAGTAACCAATACATTGCTTTTGTTTTATATGTTTTATGTACAGACACCTTATTTGATACATATGTTATTGATTTATTGATACTGAATGCTTGGCCCACAGCACAACAGCCACTACTTGAGAGAAATGTATTTAATATTTACTTTCTTCATAAGCATATCAAGACTTCTTTTTTGTTTTGCCTCATAACAAATGTATCAAGGGTAAAATTAAAAATAACAGTCATATAATCCTTAAAGGTTCTATTCTTGCAGAGTTCAATGCTTATGGTCAGGGGAGTGACCTTCTGGTGGCAAGACAGACAAGTAAACAAATAAATGTAATCATGCACAATGACTTCTAGAAATGTATATTTTTCTAGTTAATCTGACTATTAAATTATTTTAACAGTTGTTTTCTCAGGTACATAACAAAGTCTGGCATTTAGGAGAATCAATAAAGCCAACTAGAGGGGCTTGTTTTAAGAATATTAAATTCTCTACTCAATTTGTGGACAACCAGCAAGGAGTGGAGTATTAGATTGTGTCAAAGCTGAACACATTGGTTGGTACTGTAAAGCACTCTGCTCACACTCTAGCCTTTGCACTTTTGAGGGTGTGGTGAGGGGGGATGCAATATCGACTATTTTATACTAAAAGAGGTGGCTGTCTATAAATTTACTTTTCAATTCCTTATAAAAAATATTGAAACAAAATGGAGTGATACAAAGAATCTCTTTCCTCTTTCTTTAGTTATTGAGGGACAAACAAGTTCCTAGGGAAATATGGCAAACATTTAAGACTACATGGCTTATTATAAAAAATTCAAAGAGTTTCAAAATAAATTTGAACTGGACTAGTGTGCTAACTCCAAAATGCCTTTTCCTAATCTAAAACTTCCAATTTTATTTCTTCCAAGCTTTGTATTTAAAACAGAAATAGACTTTGTTGCTCATTTAAGTGATCTCCAGTCATTCAGGATGTTTATTTGCATCTTCTTAAAGTTTCTGAAGATGTCTTTTCATTAGTTCACTTTAATACTAAAACAGGAGGGTGAAGCTATATTTACTTGATCAATAGAGATGAATAAATAATTCAATTTCTAAACATTTAACTTGATGCGTGAAAATATCAAATATCTGTGCTCTATGTCGATTTAATTTTTAGGTTAATTTTAAAATTTAATTTAATTTAACATCTAAGTTTCATATTGAGTGAACCTGCCATCGTTGTTACATATGCTATTGAGTCATCTTTATACGTCTGACTCCTCCACTACTTACATCCAATAATATTCAACTGTAGGTGAGCAACAGATGCTTATTCAATTTAAATGAATATGACTTTGTACATGGCTCAAAAAGTTGCTCAACTGAGTATTCAACCCTTAATTAATATAATTATTTAATACATAAACCAGAATTGTCTATCAAAAGTGGACACAATTTTCAGGGCCTTTTATTTTAATTAAATAGTACTGAAATTCCTGGCAATCTTTGTAAAGATCAGGACGTATCTGAAGGGATCAGGCTGCTGACATCCATAGAAAATGTACAATGCTGGGGTAAACTCTCCAGACCTGAACTTTCATGTTAGTTGCATTTGGATCTTTGTCATGTTTTTCTAAGTATCCAGAAAAGGTATCCTCTGACGATGGCACTCCCTAAATAAAACACCCAAATAAACCCTGTTATTTTCTCCTTTGTCCATGCTAGAAGAGCTGTTTGACTGTAAAGCAATTTGCAAAAAAATTGATATGCGTATGTTCCATTGGCTCTCTAGTGCTCAACATTTAGCTTCCATTAACCCAATTTTCTAGTTTCCTTTACTAAGTAAACATATACTGTGGTTCCACTATGGCTTGTTTTTCCTCAAACTTACAAAACAACCTTCAGGTGTCAAATTGGCAATTAAAATATTTATGACTAAATTAATAAAGGTGTCTTGAACTTGATTTAGAATGTTCTGGTTTTCCCAGTTACATGCATTGACTTTCTGAAGTAAAGAAATTGGACATGGTGTATTTTCAGTAGTTGGTATTTTCTGAAATTAGGGTATGTGCAGTGAGAAAATGGCTTTTTTATCTAATAATCTGAATTCCTTGTTCAAGAAGTGAATTTTGGTTAAGACAGTTTATTTTTCATAAAGTTTAGGATATTTTTGCATTTTTAGCTTCATTTTGTTTCCAGCCAGTTCTTTGTTGTCTCTTCATCGTATTCATGATATCTGCATTTTGAATTTTTATATATTTGACTTACATGTTCTTGAGACTCCTCATTCCCCTGGTATTTTATGTATATTCTTCAAATTGGATAGTTACTCTTGATTAAGCGTTTATTTTGCTGAATCTTTTCTCTGTGGTCTCCGTCCTGCAAATAAGCTAATCTAATGTCATATATTTAAATTTCAGTTCCTCTTCTTTTTGGTTCTGGGATTTCCATGTAGTTCTTTGGTTCTAGGATTTCCATGTAGTTCATTTTTAGTAATTTCAACTTTTCTGGTTAAGATTTCTTGTCTTTTCATTATTCACTAACAGTTTTAGCATAGTAACGTGACTAGCACATAGTCTGATAATTTAACACCTGGGTTAAATACCAGTTGATCTTAATTCTACTTTCTTTCTTGTTGTAGCCCAGGCAGGCTTGACACATGTGGGACCTTTTCTGCTGCAGCCTCCTGAGTGTTGGGATTTCAGGTGTGAATCACCAAACCCAGCTGTCCTTTCTATTGACAGTAGATCATATTTTCTAAAATTGTCTTTTTATCTGGTACCTCTGAACTATTTCTAGATATCATAAATATTGGAATGTTGTAGATTCTGGTTTAGAGTCTAGATTCTGTTATATTCCTTTGAAGTTTTCTCATTTTGTTTGTTTGAATAGGTACTTTACATAGTTAAGTCCAAAGCATAAATTACCAATTGAACTGTTGGTAACTTAAATATCAGTTGAGTTATCTTAGATCTAATAATACTCTTGGATTCCTTTGAATATATATGGTCAGATGGAATCTATCCATCTATCCATCTCTCTATCTCTATCTATCTATCTATCTATCTATCTATCTATCTATCTATCTATCTATCTATCTATGGAGAGAGAGAGAGAGAGAGAGAGAGAGAGAGAGAGAGAGAGAGAGAGAGGGAGAGAGAGAGAGAGTACCTAACTTACTCATTTTACTGAGAAGAATATCCTTTACTTTTAGGGTACTGTAATTGCTCTGTTCTAATATTATGCAATATAGGAACTACTCAGCCATAACCCTTTTCTCTTAAATTAGACATATAATTTATAATACTTTATGATGATTATAATGGCTGGATAAGAATAAACCAAATTTTAACAACGTATTTTTCCCCACAGAACTGGTTTTGCTGTTTAAGGAAAATGAAAAATAGTAGGCCAGAGTGGACTGCCCATTATAGCATCCCAGCAAATCTATCACATATGTTTGCTTCCAGTCTACATTCCCAGAGGATATTGAAATAGGTAACCCCATTCAGTTTAATCTATGTGGACTTGCCATTCCTATCTCTGTTTTCAGTCATCTCTCCATCGTTTATATGTTCTGCCTTGTACCAGCAGCCCTTGGCTTGGAAGGAGCAGTCTTTTTCACCAGGGACTTTCCAATCCCCAGTGTCTAGATGCAGAGAATTCTTTCAGTTTGACCTTTCTGTAACCTCTTAGGATGATGCTCTGGTATGGTCTGATGGCTCAACTGTTGTGGACAAGTGAACATTAGAAGAAAATCGTACCTTTTTCGAGCTTGGGACTCTTTTGCCTTTACTTAGATAAGATGCTATAAAAAATGTAATCTGATTGTCTCAGCTTTTGAGGTGCAAAGTGCAAATGGTTTCCAGTAAAAACCAATCTCCCTGTATTGTCCGCTTTAGAATCAGACAGAAAGTTCAGACAGATATTTCTTTCTAGAAAATGACAAGTATCCTGGCAGCTTTGTTCAGATGCAAAAAGAACAATGCTTTAAAAGCTGCCTCTTGACTCTACATAGAGATCATTGAATGAACAGATAGAACAAGAAAAGTGAAAATTTAGATATTATGGAAATGAAATGCTTAAATGACAATGGGCAATTTTCATATCACTCAGTAAACTGAGGATCTATTCAGCCCTTATTTATGGCATGAGTTATTTTGAATTTAACTTGAAAAAAAACCAAAATAGAAGAAGTGAAGGAATAAGAATCTTGTCTTCAGTAATACAGGAAATAATAAACCTATCAAAAACTTTGGAGGGAGAAAGTGACTACCTTGATGGAAAAGGTGGTGCAGAGGCACAGAGATTCACCACTCTTGAGTGGGATGTTCTATGTTCTTTCTTTCCTTCACAACTAAATCAAAGATCTTATTGAAGGGGTACCACCACATTTGGGACATATGAGATGAGCTGACTTCTCTCATCAAGAATGAAATTCTACTTTTTAATATATTACTTTAGTTATTGGATAGGAAAACTTTTGGGTACTGAGTCATTGGCTTGAGAATAGGGACAAAGATGGAAAATATGTCCCTTCTCTGATTTAGTTTGCTTAGGAGAGAAAAATGTCTTTGAAAATTAAGTACTGTGTTCTTCTTAAAAGGAGACAGATGTCCATATAATATTTAGAAAATGGAAAGTGTACTGGTGAATTAGTTTTTCTTCAGTTTATGACTATTGCTATAATGTTCACCTTATATTTCAATAAATATTTGTAGATTGACAATGTCAATAACATCTCCTTTCCAAAAGATTTTTCCGTTGCATATTCTTTCCTATTTATTTATTTGCACCTTTTTTCCCTCCTTGTCTCTAATTTTTATGGTGAGGGAGAATCTTCTTTTTCTACTATTTGGGTTGTTGTTTTTTGTTTTAAAGAGAGATAGTTCAAATCACTACCTTAAAGTAACTTTAAATGCATTATTCTGCATATGGCTTAGTAGGATTGAGAACATAGTCCTTAGGCTTTATATGGTGGCGTGGCTGTCTCATTAGACAGGGCAACTTTACTTCCAAGAAAAATGGAGTTTGGGAAGAACAGATGAATCTTCCATGTTATCATCTACCCTACTATCCTCAATTCTCTGGCAACAGGGAAATGTCTTTTTACTCATACTTAAATGATGGGGTCTACTATAACCGCAGAAACAATGTTCTGGATGAAAAATGATTTCCAAGAAAATGGGCTTTGATAAATACACTTGTGATAAACTACATTTGCAAGGACCAGAAACATTTCAAATATGCCTGTTTAAGAAAATTCCTGAAGCATGTTTTGCTTCCCTATTTGAGTGGTCCTATGCTGCTTGTTCATGGAGGGTTCGATTTAGCCAATTCTCACTGGAAAGCAATAGCTATTCAAATAGAGAAAGTACCTGAAGCAAATTCCTTCATCTATTTCTTCTAGGAGAAGGTTAGGCTGTGTACTTTATGGACTTGAGTTAACTTTAAGATTATAATCTTTGGCTTTTGGCCTATACTATTTAAATGATTTGATGAGAGGTTTGGGTTTCCACACTTTCTCTCCGGTATGAAATAGACATTTGAGATTGTGAAAGAAAACACATTATGGCATCACTTATTCACCATGTAATTGAGCTGATACTGGCAGCCCATTCTCATTTTGTCTAGCCTTAGACAAAAGGAAGTTTCACTTTTAGATCCATAGAGAAATATATTCAGATTTGCGTTCTTTTATTTTTTCATGATAAAAACAGCCACATTTCAAAACAGGCTAAAGTATTACAGACTTTTACAAGTGCGGCTGCAAAACACAGTGAGCTGTGTGAGCCCAGGAGAGATGACAGCAGAAGGACATATTGTCACCCAATAGCATCCTTTTGCCCAGGCTGAGGACTAACATTCGAATCTTGAGTGTTCAGTAAACACTTAATTCTTTGTTATAGTGTACCATGGTTTTTCTTTAGGAGATTTATTCTTATGTATTTAAACTAATGAATTTGTTAGATTAAAAATTTACTGATGGGAGAACCAGCTTTATGTTTTTCATGCCTCCAGGATAAACTTCTTTTCTTTTGCTCTAAGGCATGTGAGAGAATCAACCTCTTATCTACACACTAGTGGAAAGTTTCCTGTTTATTTCTCTGGCTCTCCTAAGATCTCGTTGACATTTTCCCAGGAAGTCAGCAGCGCAGTGGCCAGGCCAGCCCTCCAGACATCTGCTCACCAGCTTCACTAAAGGTTCTAGGCAATGGAGGAGCCACAGGATAGACACAGGATGCTTTGGTGATAGCTAAGAACAGCTTGACTGGAAGAATGCCTTGGCGTGTCTTCCACTAAGACAGCTTATGAAAGGGAAGCATTTAGCAAAGACAGTTAATGAGACTATTATGGACAAGAAGCTGTGTAATAAATTCATTGGAAATGACAAGCATGGAGGTGCAAGGACTTAGCCACTTGGTAAGAGTTAGTAGAAACCTTATGAGCTTATAGCAATATTATGCTCTTGGGGAATCCTAAAAGTGTTATTCTTCTTTTGGTCTAGGACAGCTTTTTGTTGGTTTATTGGTTTTTTATTCTCATTTGATGGCTAAGTTTACACTAGTTTCTACAATTTCATAGTAAACTTGATAATGGGGTAGAAACTAGCTTTTTTGGACTATTTCAAGATGATAACAAGGTCAGCAAGATCTCACAAACTGTGAGGGTCCTCTTTGCTAATAACAGAAGAGGAGCAAGCTAAGCAGATGGGAGAAAATCTATTTGTGAGCTTAAGTACTTCACAGTGTGACAGAGCACCAGTCCCAGGTCAGTGTGCCACCCTTTAATGAGAAATGAAAAAGCCAAAACTCTGACAGTCCTGAGAGATGCTTAGTGCATTGCTTCTACTTTGATGGAGTTGGCTCATTAATTAACCATACTATGCATGGCTAATGACAGAGAATCATTGCAATGGATGAGACTGCTTTTTTTTTCAAGAACATAAGGAAATAACAGACCGTCAAGAGTATAGGAAAGAGAGATAGGATTGAATGAGATTGGGCTATTTTTGAATCCTATCTCCAAGTAGTCATAACAGGCAAGAAATTTGCCTTCACAGAGCTTTAGTTTCCTAACTTTAAATATAGAGCAATATCCACTTCTCACTGGAAATGTTAGCATTAAAATAAATGAGATTAATTTTATTTCAATCAGTCGGAATTTAAAAAGAAAAGTCATCAAGGAAAACCCGTTTGATTACATAATCAGGTAAGATAAGACTTTGTGTCCATTAGCAGATGGCAGGGATTTTAAAGAAGAATCACAATGCTTTTCTGAATATATTCAAATGCCAAGTGATTAGCACTGTAGGTTTCATTAGAAGCCAAATTAAGCTTCTTTCCCATGCTATGCACTGTTATGCAGGATGCATGCTCTGGGTAGATTTCACGCATTTTGTCATTGGGTTGGCATAACTGTCAAATGCCAGATTTGAAAGATGAGGCTATCTACAGATGCTTGCATAATACAGTTAAGCAGAGAAACAAAAGTTAAAATATGCCCTGGCCAGTTCTGTATGCTAGATAGTTTCAGTTTCTGCTTTTAGGTTCCCTCACCTCCCCATTCCCACTGCCCTGGAAACATATAAACATCTATCTACATCTACTAGAGTTTCCTTGATCGCCAGTTTCTGGATTCAGCTCAGTTAATGAGACCCTCTACACAAACTAGTAGATGAGAATGAATTAGGAGAAAGCAACCCCCCGCCCACACCCCCCTTTGTGGTTTTGTCCCAGGCTGGTTGTGTCTGGAGACAGAAGTCCCGAGTTTTTGAAGGCCAGTCCTCATCATACCACTTCACTGTCATTAGAGTCCATCTTTCCCTCCTTTGCACTCGGGGGTAAGAGTGGAGACAGTTCCCACTGCATTGTCCACATATGTGTAGTGTGATGAAATATATGCATCTGTCAATGTTTCAGAACAGAAAGGATCAAATATTGGCAATTTCATATGCAATGTAATCATTATATCATCAAACTGTTTTTTAACTGACTTTATAGCAACTGAACTTCAGCATCATGCGAATAGCAACTAGCTAATATTTCTATTTCCCCAGTTGACTAAAGTGTAGCCATATTCAGAAACTATTATGAGGATCACAATCTAAGAGAAAAAGAAAGAATGTTAAAGACAGGTGTGAATTTTCATAAGCAACACTCCGGAAAATTTTGGCAAAAGGAATCCATGGCAGTTCTAGGCGATAGAGCCAAATGACATGAGTTCTCAATAATACATAGAATAATGGTGCACATGACATGAGTTTCATGGATGTCTGTCTGGTAGACCTTAAGTTTTTTTTTTTTTTATTTCTTTATGTCAGTATGGATCTTTTCCAAGCACGTAGACATAGAACTTGACCATATTTATGTGATTTATATGAGTCAATGCACAAGTGCTTACAGCTGAGGTGACTACAAAAGCCCATCCTAGCAGCGTAAGATTACGTTTTTTGTCCATATATAATAATCAGTGGCAAACTGGGATTTACTGGAAACCACTGGTATGGCATGTCTAGTATTATTTGTATTCCCAAGAAGTGCTCAGTATTATTCCCATAGATATTAGTAGATCATTGCCACCGATAAATTATTGAGTTGTCATAAAACATATGATTCATTGCATAATTCTTACTTACCTATGTTTCAGAGATCCCCACCCATTTAACATGTAACTATTACTTTCATGAATCACTGATAGACTTTCTTAATGCAAAACTCAACTTCAGAAGTAGTTATGATTATACTTTAAATAACTAAGTCAACCTTTAGCATCATGTTTAATATTTATAGGTACTGTGTTCTTCATAATAAAATTAAATTCAAAACCCAATAGTGCTTACCGGATCCCGCCGCACCAGATCGCCATTGGGCACGACCTCCACCAGGTGGATGATGATAATGATAGAGTTTAGAATGTAAGTGAGAAACATGTTCTTGTGCACCGTCACCCTTTGGCATCTCAGGCTCCTGGGAGAAAAACAATAAGAGATTAAACAGAAGAAGGACTGATAAAGCAACACGACACAGAGAATCAATTGCTAGAATTAGAAGTGTGTTTTTAATTATAATGATCAGAACACAGCAGAGCAATCACAACATGCGATTAATTTTGGGATGTCTCTTCATTTCTCAGTTGCCCTTCACCATGGCAAACAAATAAATCATCATGACTCACAACACTTTTCATTAAAAGGCATAAAACTCCACCTTTGAATTCTTTTTTAAAATAAAACCACAAGAAAAGTGAAAGAATGAAAAATCTTCAAAATTATAACCACACAAAATAATAAATGTAGCCATGGCTCAAAAATAAGTGGGAGGGGCCAGTTTTGAATCCTTGTTTCACTAGAGGATTAGTATCTTGCTAAAGATGTGCTTACAGTGATTGCTCTCTCCTTGTTTCACTAGAGGATTAGTATCCTGCTAAAGAAGTGCTTACAGTGATTGCTCTCCCCTTGAGCTAATTATCATTAGTATTATCAAGGTAATATTTTAATGAAAATCAAATTAACATTCTATTATTCTATCTATCAGTCACTATTTAAATGCATGCAACATACCTTAAGCATAGAGAATTATTTGGATTTAGAACTCAAGGAAAGCTCTCCAGAATTTGTATTATTCTATAGTCATTATTAGTGCCAAACACAATAATGATGACAGCAATGATAATTATACCAAACACTTATATTGCATTTATTTTGTGTCAGTTAATAATTTTAGGTACCAGGTTATCCCTATTGATACTTTTTCAGTTTCTGTCTTACTTACTTAACTGTGGTGTCACAATAAAGAACGCACATGTGGCTTTCTTTAAATTTACACTTGTAACACAGGAAATGAGGCATAAATTATGGATGTTTTATTTTAATAAAGGTTCATTGTGTATATAAGCTTTTGCTGTGGGATAACCCTTCTCTACTCTGTGTATATATGTTGCTCTTATTGGTTAACAGAGAGGCTACTTTGGCCTATAGCAAAGCAGAATATAGCTAGGTGGGAAAGCCAAACTGAATATAGGTAGAGAGAAGGGCGGAGTTGGAATAGATACGAACCAGCAGCCTAAGAAGCAAGATGCCAGAAGACTGGTTAAAGCCAGGGCCACATAGCAATACATAGATTAATAGAAATTGGTTAATTTAAATGTAAGGGCTAGTTAGTAATTAGCCTGAACTATAGGACAAACAGTTTGTAATTAATACAAAACCTCTGAGTGATTATTTAGAAGTGACATGGGCTCTGGGAATCTGTACTCAGTTCCTCATGCTTTCATGGTAAGCTCTTTACACATGAGCCATCTTTCCAGTCTAAGAATTCATAATACAAAACATAGATTTCTATATACATTCATTTAAAGAAGACATGATGCCTTAAATAGTAAGATTATTTTTGCATGTGTTTTTCTCATATTTGATTCTGCTTTAATTGTTCATGTATTAAAGGAACAAGTACACCATTTGAATTAGGTTTGGCAGAGACATGCTGAGATAGCTTATTTTTTATAATAAAACCATTGTGTCTTCAAATCTCATCTTTCTGGACTCCTATCTGTGAAGTCATAGCAGATGTATATTGCCAGACTATATCCTTAGGCTATTTCACCTATTTAGGCTTTTGTATTTGTCAACTATTGGTGATAGGCATCTTTAAGGAGGAAATATTTACATGAACAAAATAAATAACACCCTCTCCACAAGCTGGGAATTCTGCAGAATTTCCACAGCACCTATTTATGTCCATGTCAGAAATTTAGCTGTTGTTCAGGTATTTAGCTCTTATTTCCTCACAGAGAACAAACAGACTTCTCATTTTTCCTCAGCAGTCTTATTTTATGCAACAAAATATAGAAGAACTCAAATTTTATACTGAAGCTACTGTAAAAATTTAAGTGGAACATACTATCCCAGAATATAGGACTTTATGAAAAGGTAATGCAGTGCTTCCTGCCTTTATTCTAGAGAATTATTTTCTAATATTTATCATATCACAATCTTACCACATGTTAATGTCTCACATATCCTATGGATTCATGCCTTAAAATACAAAATTATCATACTAAATTTCTCCACTGTGGTGAAACTTTCTCTCTGCCAAGTTAATAACTTTATCATAAGTAATACAACCAAGTATATAGATACAACCTTAGGTTAAATCCTTCACTGGAATTGTGTTCCCAAGTATCTTAGAAAGTTATTGTTTGAACAACAACTAACAAGATCAATGAATTGGCACTGGATAATGAACTAAGTTCTTTCAGAAGCTTTCTTTAACCTTACTTGATTGAGTCAAAGTCACAGAGAGTCAGAATGCACTCTTTCTTCTCAGTGGGATGCTCTCATATGTTGCCACTCCTACTCATGATCACTTATCATACAACTCATAATTAGGTTAGCTGCATTTGAACTTGAGGACATGTACGTGAAAGAAAATAGAGGATCTTTTCTCATCTGTCCACGGTGGAACTTTAGCTGTGTCAAAGGAATTTTTATTGTATGACCACAGGACCCTTATGGGTTTGCAAATTTAATATGGGAAGGAGACACGTTGCCTTTGAAGATGATAAGGAATAGATCTTGCTCTCTTCAGAGTAGAGTTCAAAGTATGTTTAGCTCATTTCAGTTTTCTTGCTAATTTATCATGCTCAACGGCACATGCTCCTACAATCCCCATAACTCTACCCTTTCAAGAGTTACTGTTATTTATGTAAATGAAAAAATGCCAATGATAATAATAATAAGTAATGAAGGGTGACACGTCAAGAACTTTCTTATGATATTGTCTTTCTGGGAATGAAGATGCAAGATAAAGTTGACCCTAGAATAAAAACAAAGCGGTATTGTAAATGTGCTTACTTGAAAAACAGGTAGATCGCCAGGGAAGCAACCAAAGCAGCAATCGACAAAGAATGACCCACAAGAGCCAGGTAGTACAGGACATATGCATTCTATAGCAGAAAGAGTTGGGAAATCATTTAACTAGATAAACTATGAATGTAGAGAGGAACAGTAGTTTCTATTTCTAAATGTAAGCATAAATCAATAAAGGTTTACACCTTAAAATCTATCTTAAAATTATAACAAATATTTCAGAGGATGAAATTATTTTTCTATATTAATGGTGTACATAGAAACAAACTTTCAAAGAACCACTTCCACTTTCAAAGAACAAAATTTCTTGACACAAAATCATGAAAAATGTTGCAGAAGTGATTTTAAATAAATTAAAAGTTATTATCCCTAATCTTAGTAAGCAATCTAGGTGGATTTTAAGTCCTGGGGTTCTGTATTCAGCAACAGGTATGTCAAATTCACTTAAGTGTAGATGAATAATCTTTCCAGATTCCTCTGAACCCTGAAACTTAGAACAACTCAGAGAGATTAGGGAGCTTGATGGCAGAGCTTTTCACTTTTATTTAACTCTAAATTCAAGGAGATACCTTTCTATATCAATTTAAGTAAAATGGAAAATTTCCATTAGTGTTTCCTTGGCTGAAGAAGCCAACATTCTCCTTGTAAGCAATTTGCTAATTCTATCCTTTTTATAACCACTATTAATTTATTTCTGTTCTTTGCTGTTACGTTAGCTAACTCAAAGAATATTTTCCTTAGTAAATTCAGAACATTATAGTTTCTTTTTCAACATCTGGTACCTGAAAGAGAGTATTTCTTCTCACAGCCATTTCTTTCTTACATGTGGTAACGTGTTTGAGGAGGTCAAACAGCAGCAGTCAGAGTAGTTTATTGATTTGTATTGCTCCCAACACCCTAACTAACATAGTCATATGAACCTAATTAACATGCACTCATGAAATTCATTACATGGTTATATCACTTCCATAAAACTTCATTAAGTGACTAGTTCTCCATTAGGGAATAAACACACATCTATGATGTGGAATAGCTAAACATTTTTAAAGGGGCCAAAGACTTTGGTGACCTCATCTGATCTTGAAGGTGTCCCACTAGTCAACTGGTCTTTATTTACTTTGGTTTTGTTGTTGTTATTTTTTTCAGTTTTAATAAAGGAAAACATTTATATGCTTCTGAACTTTTCAACAGCTAAACAAAGCATGAAGTGCTTTTAGTTTCTGACTCAGTAGTTAATTAATGCACAGGCCTCTCTTTGAAGGAAATGATTGGTCCATGTTGTAGCTAGCAGGATCCTTCTTTACAGCTAAATATTGATGTCATTTCTCCAAGCTCTCATGGTAAAGGAGTTAGTGGTAGATTTAGTAATATCTTCAGATTTTTAATGTAGCTAAAGACAAATAGCATATGTTTCCCTCCTCAAGGGACTTAAATAAAAGTTTTAAAGCCAAGATATTATTAAAAGTATTTCACAGCCTGTAAGGCACGAGTGTTATCAAATCGGAGTAGACACCTCTGGAAATTATTTGCACTGTCCTCAATATATCACTGGGTCAATGGGAAGCTTCACCATATGCAATAGTAAAATTGAGATCATATCCAACATGTGTGTTAAGAGAATATAACTTTAACTTGTTGATTTCTGAAAACTGGAGGTTATGGAACTCTCAGGAGGAGGAAGATATTAGTGAGTTCCTTAAAATGCTGCCTAATTTCTGGCACCAAAGGAAATCCCATTATGTGCTATGTATAGAGAATTATCTTTATCACAACTGACCTGATTTTACATTCAAGCAGAAGTATTGCTACTGAGTACCAACAAGAAGGGAAATGCTATTTTCTCTGATATCCTTAAGAAACCCTATTTCCTTACATAGCAATCTGTTGGTCTTTTGTTTGTTGGTTTTTGGTAACAGATACTTCATAGTTTTGCATCCATTTCCATGTACAAACAATGTCACTCTCATCCAATACTAAAATTTTTAAGTAGAGCTTACATGCAGTTTCTCAGAAGTGAAAGCATTACACAGAGTATAGTTGGACCAGGTTCGATTGCTGTCAGGGTGTCTGAACCATTCTCCATTTTCATCACAGTATTTTGAAACCTTTTCTGTTAATGGAACAGAATGGTAGTGCATTAATATCTCAAATCTCAAGAAGAAAAGTAATAGTCTAAAGCTCACAAGCCATTCCTAAGAGTGAATCAAATTGTAGAACACAAACATAGAGATAACATGAAACATCTTGCCACTTTGGCATTTAATGTAATAGAGTGAGTCTAGGTACAGGGTCTCAGAGGCCTCCTTGGTAAATGCTCCTGTTTACACTCTAGCATATTACTGTACACTATGTCCTCTTCAGAATCCAGTACTGAACTCACTTGTTCACTATTTGCTTTTGTGTTTTATATGTGTGTGTATATGTTCCTGTGTGTGTGCGGTCTGTGCAGAGCACAGAGGCAGATGTGTTATAAATTTTCTCAATTGTTTTCCCTCTTATGCTTTGAGACAGGATCTCCTAATGAACATGGAGCTCGCCAATTTGGATAACTTGGACGTATCTTTTTGCCTATGCTTTCCCAGGACTGGGATATAATGGTGTGCCTCTGAGATCAGATTTTAATGTGGGTGTTGGGGAACAAACTCACATCTTCCTGCCTTTACAAACTTGCTGTTTGAGACTCCTCAGTCCACCCCCATCTGTCTTATACCAAGCACTTCTTCAAACATGAAACCTCTTGACATTTCACTGGAGTATTTTTTTGTGATACTAAGATGTAGCCCTATGTCAACAAAAAATCATAAAGAATTGAAATGTGTTGAAGACAGATGTGCTTTTCTTTAGAAGTGATTTTGACTCAGCTAATATGGATCCATCTAAAAACTACACTGAAAAGACAGATCTATAACTGGAAATCTCCACTTTTCTTATCAAAACCTTGCCTTTAAGTTAATATTTATAGCTACTTTGGCAAGAGCTCATTGCTACTTTCAAACTGGCTTACTACTCTCAATTGTAGAACAGCTTTTTTTGTTCCAGTTAAGTCACCTTAAATGAAGTTGCGGATCAAGATACATGAATCGCCATATGTTGGGCAGAGATAATAAGGGCTTGAAGGATTCTCATCATGCAGCGTTTTAGTTTCAGTTTGTAGGAATGCAGCTCAGAACCCTTTCTTCACACAGCACCTTTCAGAATGAGACTCCTGGAAGTGTCTGGCCTACACGGGTTTTTATTTTGTTTCACGTTATTTTTAAAAGAAGCCCTTGTAATTATACTTTGATTATATCTATTGTTCTGGGATAGAATTTTGGCTTTAATGATAAGTGAGATCTTCCCTTTAAGAAAGCCCCTAAAGTATTTTCCAAATATTGTCTCAGAGAAGGGATCATATCTGCTCCTATGGAGATCTAGAGAAACTTAAACACCTTTAGCTAGATCAGAATTGTTTGACTTTTGCAAAAATATCTTTTCCTAGAGACTGATATGTTGTGCCTCTAGCTGATCCCATTTAGTTTCATTTCATTATCTGGACCTCTTTTATAACTAAAGTTTATATATCCTTCTCAGTGTCTTCTAAATTTAATTCAGTGGGACAGATCTTTCTTTTACTTTGGTGGCTGGGTATGATTTTTCTGGCTCTCACCGGAGAGTTCCTGTAGTAAGTAGCTACCACCACTAACCCTTTGATGCCTGCCTTCCCAAACTCATCTGGTGTACGCTGCTTCCTAAGGCACAGCTTTTCAGTATATTTAATTGGCCTTCCAAGCCCCTAATCACTTCTAGGCCTGGATTTTCTCCATCTTTTATTAGATGCAATTTACCCAATGCCATTTTCTACTCACACTTTTTTTTTTTCTGGACTGAGGCTGTGAGAATCTACCCCATATGCCACTGTACTACTTCTAAGTACTGATTATGGAACTACCTAAATTCCAGATCTCTATACATGACAGTCTTAAAATAAGTGACATCAACTTTAATCTCCCATGTCACTTGGAACCTGATCTCCTATACTGTCATTCTGCTTGAGCATTCTATGTTGGCATCTAACAATATGTATGTGACAGGATCAAGACCTGAAAAATCAATGTGTCTCTTAAAAGTTATGAATGTACAACTTGTACAAGTTTGCATGAAGATTAAGAAATATTTAATTCTTAATTGAGAGGTCTCAAGATCATATGCTGATTAGAGTCACTGAGGTTTTGTGTTAAATATTGTAAGTATCAAAGGAGATAATAAGTATGAAAATACGTTACAATGTGAAAGGTGATGATTAATGTGAAATATTGTGTGTAACTTTCATAGTTCAGGTGCATTTGGTTCTACTTGTCCGCTTAACACATTTTTAGTCATAGCAAAAATCATAAAATGAAAGTAAAGACCTTACCAGTTACGTCGAAGTCTGGAAAGTAGTCTGGGCAGTGCTGATAGGCTGTCACCCCGGCTGGCGTGTCGTCCCAGCAGAGCCACCCGTCCCACGTGCGGTTGCAGTATGGGCCTGGGGTTGAGAAAGAAATGGACATTGGAAGATGTGACCTAGCGAAAGGACTATTCAGAAGAAACTGACTTCATATGGTAAGGTTGACCCTACCACTGTAATCAAGACTAATCATACTTCAAATGAGCCATTTTTCCTTTGGAAATAAACTTTCAAATGATTTTAATATATCTGTGGAGAAATATCTCACTGGATGACGGGCAGGTTCTTGTTTTGCTTTGTAAGAAGTTCTGAAGTTGGCTTCTTATAAAAAAAGGAACCCCAAATATTGCATTTTTGTCCATTTATTTAATTGGTGAGGAAATATAACGTATTGCTCAGAAATCATCAAATGGGATCTGAGGTATGTTTATAAGTTTTTACTTTTAGAAAATTAACCTTTTAAAAAGTGTTTACCCAAGAAGCTGAATTTAAATTGTAACATGCAAGGCAAGGCATGTTCTGCATTGCAGTTTGAAGAAAAACTCAGTGAGGGCATTATTTATCAAAATTCATGACACAAATTAATTCCTCAAAAATCTGAAATAAATTTACATAGAGATGAGGATATTTTCTAATTTAATAAAATACATCAGTATAATGCATCTAATAAATCTTTTTGTTTAGTTATTACTTAAAGAAAACCGTGTATTAGTAGAGTACATTTAATCATTTTCCCCTTGCTAAGTAGCTTTGTTTTAGAATGTTCAAAGTTATACAAAAGTCTTAATTGAATCTTTTTAAGTGTTTCAGAGACAAGGAAGAGAATTAAAAGGCCATTTTAGAGTTTGGCTAACAGACATTCTTCATTTTATTTTTCTCTAGGATTTCCACAGCAGTAGACTACACTTAGTCCTGAAAATATTTAGGCTGTTACAAAGAAGGGCATAGATTAACAATGCTTCCTGAGGCTAACTCTTTCCCCTTGTTATTCCCCATGGAACTGGAAGAGATAGCAGAGGGTGTCCATGAATTGACACCGAAGGAAAGATGGCCTAATTAATCCAAACAAGACAGAGGTTGTCCAGGTTCTGCCTCAGGCAGCCTCTCTCATCTCTTTCCGTTTCCATCATCCAATCCTGTACTGTTCCTGCTTATTAGGTGTGAGTGCTGTGTTAGTTTTGTAATTTTGTCGGAAGGGCAAATGACAGCCAAAATGATGTTAGATGAAGTAGGGGGAAATCATTCCTGCTGCAGGAAACAGACAAGCACATCATGATGTGGGGACTGTGAATCTACTCTGTCCCAGCCTTCCATCACTGTAGACCTGGGAGAAACGCTCTCAAATGATGTTTCACATATAGGTTCACATGACTCCTCTTACCTTCTCCTTCATAAGGGGGCAGCTCCTGGATTCTGTCATAGCATCTGTACTGGGCTTCCAGCAGCTTCTTGCGCCCAATAGAGTACAGAAATGCTTCATTAGTAGGGCTGGGTTCACTGAGGTTGGTAGGGGCCTGAACAACTGGAGTTGGGTTCTGTGTAAAAGGTAAAATCATTACTTAAAAAGTAGGTCATAAAGTAACACATAAATAAAAATGATGATTTTAAAAGTATAAAACTTTATTTTGTAAGCAATATTTATGCATAATTCCACAGAAATATTCTATACTAAATGTATTGCATTTCAATTCATATTTTATCCATTTATACTTGTACCAATATCTATTTGCTATTAAGAATATAGGGCAACCACACACACTCACACACATCTTGATCACCTCCTATTTTAATTTCATTGTCTTTGGAAAGTTTATACATAAACAAAGCAAATAATTTTATTCTGAAACATCTCCATTATTAAGCCAACTTTTCCATCTTTTGAAATCTTAAGAATCATAGCTCACATATTTAAAAAAGTAGAAATGGTGAATAAATATGCTTCCCTTTTGTAAATATTTTCAGCTAAATTTTGCTCAGGTTTGGATTGTATGCTCTGCCAAAATTTTCTTCATTTATCCTTCAGAAGAAAGCAAACAATAGACATTAAGCTCTTCATATTCGCTCCACGAGCACTGGACTTGCAAACGGTCATTCACGTTCAGTGAGGAAAGCAAAGGTAATACTTAAATGTTTATATTGGTACATCAGGATTCAGAACAAGTTGACTTTGTTTTCCATTTCAACACTGCCACAGGTCTTAGCTTCTTATAAGTTGTGTTTTTGTACATATGTGTATGTGTGACTATTTACTGAAAATGACAAGCCAAACATTACTGAGGATGCAGTGTTGAAGCTAACAGGTGTGAATCCTGCTCCTGTGGAGCTTACAGTCTAGAAACACAAGTGCTGTGCATGTTTCTGACACAGGTCAGCAGGAGTGGGGATGGCACGGGAGCAGGAGCAGGAGTGCTTGTGCTGATTGGAGTTGACTCACACTCACCATTCTTCCAATACTGAAACAAACTCCAGTGAACTTGGTTTGGAGCTTGGTTCAGTAGAGATTGTTTCAACACTGAAAGAATAAAATCAGAACCTCTGTTGTCAGATGAGCCATGGCATTCTGGACCTGCTCCTGGTCTGGTCCTTGCTTGAACACTGAAGGTGGGATGTTCCCAGTGATTCCTGAATCTCTCAATGACTTTCTTCCTAAAATTACACGCACCTTGGGTACTCCATTTACAGATGGATGAATGGATAGATAGGCAGATAGAAATGTATAAATGCAAATAGAAATATATAATGTATTTCTAATCATGAAATTAGTACTGCTTAAAACAATATATTTACAACTTTCATATTGTTAATTAAACTTTTCTAATAATTGCATGCAAATAAATTACTAATGAGATAGCATTATTTTCAACAGTAAAAAGGGAAAATAAAGCCCGCGGTGATATCATGAGACAATCAAGCAATGTGGAAGATGTGAAGAGATCCTACTAACTTTCAATATTGTGCTTTTGCTCTCATGATGCCATGCTTACAAAGGCGGCCACGAGACACGCTCATGTTACATAATCTTAAAAACCCAACCTACCTACCTATCTGCCTACCTATATCTTAATTGTTGGTCTATGTAGCAGTTTAGCTGCCATATATGTGGTGTCATTCCAGAGGACTGTAGAAGGTGTCATCACACATATCACAACCAAGCTGCCACAGCAGCAGTCAGCAGGCGAGGCATTACGCATTTTTATTTTTGCAGTAAATAATCTAATTATCTCCCATATGCCAGGTCCTGTAGTAGGTTCTCAAAACTCAGAAGCGAATTCACTAGCATGGTTTCTGCCCCCATGGAGCGTACATTCTAGAAGGTTTAATTCATACTGAACATGAAGGACAAAAGAAAATATCTCAAATTAAATGACTACATTTTAAGGTAACTCCTAATTTGATGTGGGACAATCAGTTTTTTTGGGGGGTTACCAGTGGTTTCTAGAACTATTGTTAACAGTTCAGCCTGTTCAGCCAAGAATGTTCAAAACAGTTCACTTCTGCATGGTTTCTGCTCTGGATCCATGCTACTGTGCTGAAAACAGCACTGCATGTAATTGTATCAGGCACAATTGCTCACAAAAGACTATGCATTCATTGACTTTCTAAACATTTAAGTGAGAAGAAAGTGTTAACAACCTATTTGAGTCATTACTAACTTTAACATATCAAATGATCCCATTATAACCTGTAAATTAGAACAGTTAAAGTAATAATTGTAAGAAAGAATATTAGCAAGGTTTAGAAATTGGCATAATTAATAAGATTTTCATGCCAATATCCTTATCACTGAGGGTATATGTTACAATTACTTATGGTTTTGAGTTCTGTTTTTCAGTATAACTAAGGATAAGGCACAGTGCTCTAATGTATTAACCTTGTTTTCCTACAGTGATCAGATGCCTGTTTGGTGTTTTATGTATTTTCTGGGGGAACACAACTACGCAGACAAAGAATAACAAAAATCAAAATACTTCTGGAAGAATCTTGTTTCTGTTTCTGTGTTTTCCTTGGTATTGTCACCGTTGCCAGTGCCAACCTCACCAGCATTGTCTGAGTGCTCCCTGCTGACCAGCACTGTCCTACATCCATAGGGAGCGGCAATCACTATGTGATTGATGCAGAAGAGACCACAGGAAGGTGCTTGGCCAAAGACAAAAAAAAATCTATTTTAAGGACAAATTGGGAAATGAGTTGGTAGAATTTAATAAATATATTCTAATTTTTCACATCAGTCTGTTATATAAAAAGTGATGGTGTAGGTTAAATTTCTTTCTGAGATATATCAATAATAAATAAGGTGTTTGGAAGGAATTAGTGTATCAAATTCTATGTGATGGAAAAATTCTTCAAAAGAAATATGAAATTAATACAAAGAACACAATTTCTTTTTGTCATAGTAGAAACCATGCAGTAATCTACATACCCTACTCAAACATGTTTGGTAGAAGAAAAGAGATGCCTATAAATCATAGTTATTATAGACTATAACATGTAAATATATGCATTTTCGATATTATAAAATAGATTCGCAAAAGCTTTGAATAAAATTGATCTGTTAGCTTTTGTAACATACCACTCTGTAGACCAGGCTAGCCTCAAACTCACAGAGATCCGCATGCCTTGCCTCTCAAGTGCTGGGATTAAAGGTGTGTGCCACCACCACCCAGCGGAATTTAGATGTTTTAAAAGTATAGAAGAGTTCAGAAGCCAAAATTCAAACTCACATTTGAAAAACACACAAAAATACTTATTCAGGAAAATTCTCAACCTTCTGTACTATGGAGATGACTCAATTTCTCACTAACTTTCCCAAACAAGTGGAAATCAATTGTCTAGGTAAACTACGATGATATTTAAAATGAGCAAAAATTCAAAGGAAAGACTTGTTAACAAATTTGAGGAAAAATGACAGTTTGAAGAAACCCAGTTTTGGATTCCTTTCAATTGTCAGTTCACCAACACTCAGACACTCTTCTCTACTCTGCACACTTATTAACACAAGTGGAATACTTTTCTCCACTTACAAGAAGAAGCAGGAGCAGCAGAGTGAACCGGTTCAACAAATGGAACCTCATCTTCGGTTTGCGAAGATTCCCCCTTCTCCTAGAAATATATAAAAGTAACAAAGATTTAAAAAACATATAGATCAGATATCTTCACATCATTCCCTCTTTAGACACACTAAATATAACATATGGAAACAAGACTATTATGCCTATGACATACTTGCAGGAACATGTTACATTGTCCCTTCTGTTAACCAGACTGGTGTCCTTAAGACACTATTAAAATTTTCTGATCATATCTATTAACATTTTTTTTCAGCTCAAACGAGATTTCCTGGCTTTGAAAGGTTTTAAGTTGAATGAAACAGTTTAATACAGGTTATAAGAAAGAAGGAAAGATATATAACTGACCATACAGGGGCGGGGAACCAGGAGAAATTGTATGAATAAGATAATCAGGTCATGAAATACATTTTAGAATATCAAGAAGTATATAGGTACAATTTTAGCACTAACTTTATAATAGCACTAACTAGTATAATTTATTATTATTTCTCAAGTTTAGCAAATCATGTGTACTATGCCATAAAACAAGCAATAGGAACCAAAATACAATACCTACTAAAATGTTCACCAGATATTCAAATCAGGCCATTAAAACTTTTTTCACTGAGACAATTTTAGCATTTTTTATTACTGATCTAAAAGGCTAATTATTACAGTTGGTATATTCATAAAACAAATAATACATATACAATGTATTTTCTTTGAAGCTTAAATATAAAAATAAATATGAAGATTAAACTTATAAAACTACTTTGCATTTCATAACTGAAATACAGGAATTCTAAGAAATCAAGAACCATCATGCTGACTTTAACAGTATGTGTCATCAGTGGAAACTGGTGAATATTGCAATGGGGCCATCAGGAATCAGCAAACAAAATCTGTGGTTTGTGAAAGATATATAACATTAGGTCACCTCCTAAAGTAATTTGAGAATGACAAGTATTTTTTTTACAAATACGTTTCTTTAAACTTCAAGTTTCTATTGAGAGTAAAGTTCTTCCACAGCAAAGAATAAGTGCATCATTCAAGAGCTCACTGCCCCTGCTCAAGAGCCCAAGAGTTAGAACAGATTGTTCTGTCACAAATATCTAACAGATTCTCATGAACTTGCAGATACATACAAAGATGATAAAGAGGTGAAAATTTTAATATATACTACATTTTCATTATTAGTATTTGAGTGGAAACTGTATTTTTATTAGGGGTGGGAGATTATGATTGCATCTTAAATGGTATAATTACCTTTAACACTCTATCCATTGTTTTGCTTACATATTTAAATTGGAGTCTATAAAGTGTGTGTCATGCACTTGCCTGTAAAAGAGTGAGTTTTACTCAATTTACATATTAGTGCAACAATAAAGGGAAACTACAAAGTATCATTTTGAAATGCCACCTTATATTCTGACTATTGTTTATTAGTATTGATTAGTAAATTAGACACACGCATGCTTATATGCTAAGGCATTATGAAGAATGTGGGTGAGCTGGGTGAGACACAGTTCATGTTAGAGTTGAGCACTTCGGAGAATTAGGGAGTTGGTATGCATTTTAAATTATGATGTGGACAGTAACTAAAATACAGACCGAACTAAACATTCATCAGCACTGAAAATACAGATCCAGGTAATTTCTGATTAAGAGGACCAGAGCAGGGTTTATATTTTGACATATAGTAGGAAAACTAAGCAGGATTGTGAAAAGCAAAGACTTGCAAGGAAGGGAAAATAAAAGCAGGATGTGGAGATAAGAGAGAGGCTAATTGGAGAATATTAAGTTGAAGAGACTAACTTTGCTGGAGCAGAAAGCCTCTCGTATGATAGAAACAAGTCTAGAGAAGCAGACTTTTGAGTATGTAGGAAACTTATTTAACTAAACAATCTTTGCCATTTTGCATATGTGCCATATACCCTGGCAGTTTTACTTGATGCTAGCTCCACTCAGATAATTGTTTTTTAATATATCTATGCATGATCGGCACCCCTCCTAATCATTCAAGTGTGATTATTCCTATTATTCAAATTGGTGTTTTTTGTGGGCTAACAAAATAAGAGAGACATTCGGTTGTGAGTTTTTAAACTGTCTTCGCCATACCACAATGGTAGTAAGTCAGAATTGCTATTTTCCTCCACACTTTTGTATTTTCCATACCAGAGACTTGTTCAATTATCCATAACTTCTCTGGGATTGTTTAGTTAAATAAGTTTCCTACATACTCAAGTGAGAAACTTGGGATCAACCTAAACTTTCTATTTATTTAATGACTCATTTTCCAGAAATTTAAACCACTTGAAAATGATTTTTTTGTCTGATTGGTCAAATACTTCCAAAGATTTTGTAAAGTTAACTGGGTTGCTTTAACAAACCAAGAGATTGAGATTAATGGCATAGGGATGGCTGGTCAAGGTTGACCTTTAAATATCAAACATGGTGATGTGAACAATTTTCACCAAATCAGTTGTTTCCTCCCATGATCTAAACAGCTAATACCTGAAGTTCTGATTTGAGGGGCTTCGATCTAAAGCAATGGTTTTAGTCAATTTTCATATTGCGATTGAACTTTTTAGTTGAAGTGACCAAGCTGTTTTATTAAAGAATGAGTAGTAAGACTCATGCCTACACCCTGATTCCATCTGTGGGAAATAGAGCCAGCCAAATTCCACATAGACTACGTGAATTATAAATTTAGATTCAATTTAAATAAATACTGGCAAGACAAATATTGAAATAATTTAGGCAGGCATAAGGGCAGAATCCCTTTCAAACGATTTCATAACTTAGAGAAATTTTCAAATATAAAAAAATTATGAGTAATTTCCTCATCTTGCCATTAATTAATGCATTGTTAATGCTGTGGAGGTTCTTTGTCATGTCAGCAGGTTAATTGCAGTTCAGTTACAGTGTGTCTTTTAACAATAGAAGAATGGTTTTCAAGGAGCTCTGTGTTACATAGCAAATTTGGTATTTATAAGGAACAGCAAATCTGACTGTAAAGTATACTGTGCTATTTACCCACCCACCGATGCACCAATAATCACCAGTGACAGAAAGATAAACTGCTTGGTCTCATGGTTTATTTCAAAAACAGGAAACAAAACCAATGACACGTTTTTGGAGGCTAGAGGTCACACTGAGGGGGAGAGAGGAGTGGAAGTGATGTAAATACATATGGTATTCTTGTACGAAATTATTATTCATAAATAAAAAGTATTTAAGAAATTAAACTAAGAAAAAGGAAACTGAAGGTGAGAATAGAGAAAGTTGAACTTATTTGATTTTAAGTGGGGTTACTGGAATTATTTTTATAACCTAACTGAGAGCAGTTCCCTGTAAGGATAACTCATACATTAAAAGAAAACACTAAAGCCAATGGGAATTCATTTTAGCGAGGACCATACTCTACAGTAAAAGGTTTATTGCTGCTATCATGAGCATGCTGCTCTAAAAGATGAATTAGTATTAATTACCAATATTTAAGAAGGAATGTTGGATTGGCTTTTTAATTGCATTCCTTAAAAGAGCCCTGATGATGATTAGGTGTTAAAATGTAGTTAACAAATGTCATTACAAA
>PVIU01003054.1:52500-154792 GCA_004026605.1 Ondatra zibethicus
GGAAAATGTGGTACATTTACACAATGGAGTACTACACAGCAGAAAAAGATAACGACAGCCTGAATTTTGCAGGAAAATGGATGGAACTAGAAAGCATTATTTTGAGTGAGGTAACCCAGACACAGAAAGACAATTATCACATGTACTCACTCATAGGTGGTTTTCAAACATAAAGCAAAGAAAGCCAACCTATAAACCACAATCCCAGAGAACTTAGACAACAATGCAGACATTAGGAGAGACTTACATAGATCTAATCTACATGGGAAGTAGAAAAAGACAAGATCTCCTGAGTAAATTGAGTAAATTCAACCTTGGGGGAGGGTTGAAGGGAGGAGGGGAGCAGAGAAAAATGTAGAGCTCAATAAATATCAATAAAAATGATAAAAAAAAATCTTATAGAAGAACAAACAAAGCCGGGCGGTGGTGGCACACGCCTTTAATCCCAGCACTTTGGAGGCAGAGGCAGGTGGATCTCTGTGAGTTTGAGGCAAGCCTGGTCTACAAGACCTAGTTCCAGGACAGGCTCCAAAGCTGCAGAGAAACCCTGTCTTGAAAAACCAAAAAAAAAAAAAAAGAACAAACAATAAATAAGATCTTATAGAACTAAGACGATGACTGACATTGAGGATACGGTTTAGAAAACAACAATGATAACTATGGAATAAAAGTATCTGACATTATGGGTACTTAATGTTTAAGCACTTTAGATTTGCAATCCTATTTAATCCCAACAGCAAAGATGCGGTAGGTCCTGTTAGCATCCATTTTACAAACAAAGAAAATGAAGCACAGAAGGGTTAAAAAGAGATGAATGAGAACTACATGACCTGTCCTGGGAGCATTATACATTCTGGATGCAACTGAACAAAGAATTTCCCATTGACAGGGAAATAAATAACTCGCAGCTTTCCCACTCTTCTCTTTCAGATCTGTGGAAATCATTCACGGAGTCTTATCACCCATTCTGTGTCTGAGGACATGGGGAATGCAGTTTAGAATGTGTTCTGAAAATCCATTAAGCAGAATTTGTAAGTGAAATTAAAGATTTAAAGATTGTATATGATTTGAGAATCACAAATAATGATATTCATGATGATATTGACCCATAGTCTTGTTGAGGCTTTCCTGTCCTCTGAGATACGTCATCTTAGGCGAATACAACCCTCCACTCCTCATCTATAAAATGAAAGGCTTTTTATCAGCTGATATCTAAGGACCTTGAAACTTGCCATTCCCCAGTTCTTGCAACTGCTCAAGCAACCACTTCCTAATCTTTTATATGGTGTTATGATCTTTAATATACTCAGAGATCAAGGTTTTTTATGAAGTTGCACTTGACCTCTACCTATAAGCCAGTTTCTTGTTTAGTCATTAAAAATAAAGCATGAGACATTTTATTTGCCTCAAAAACAGGGGAAATGATACTGACAATGTGGGGATCTAATCTCCGTTCTTTCTGCTAACTGAATTATTTGTTTAAGATGAGATTTTTTTCTAATAAAAGAATTTGCTATTCTAGTTGTGGCCAAGACAAAGAAGATCCATTTTTTAGGAGTGCCATATCCAATTTCCACACAATGAGAAAAAGCTGTTAACTCTCTGTGTGAATGGATGACATTCTTGTTATTACAGCATATATTGAAATTTCAAGTGTAAAGTCCCAGTTCTTTTACAGAGCAGACATCATGCTCATTCACACTTGTCCCAGTCCTTACACGACAGGCAGATGACTTATACAGGTAGAGACCCAAAAGGTCAAAGTAGAGTTTATATGAAGACCAGCATTCTCACTAACGAACTATTTTAAACTTTACATTTTTATTATGTTTTGTAATGGACTTCACATGTGTGATCTCAGTTGTACATCATGAGAACCATTAATGGGACAGCAGATATGGACCTGTTTACTTTATAGGAAAAGAAAATTACATCAGAAAAAAGAGCTTTCTCATGGCTTACCATATGTTTAAGGCTAGATAGAAATCTAAGAGCCAAGGTGCAAAATGTCACTTGATTAGTGATGGATGAAACTTATACAATACACTATAGGAGCAATTATGTATAGCTGTCATTACATTGGTACATGTCCAGCATCTGCATATGTGTGTATGCTTTATTTGCATATATTCTTTTTATACATTGATTACAGTGTTTGATTCTGATGAAATAATATATATACATACTATTGACATGTGTTATAGAAGATTAATTTAAGATGTGTTAACTTGTTTATGCTGTGGAATATTTGTTTTAATGATGCAAAGATGTGTTGCAGTCTTTTATGCTATAGAGATTTGCATTGGTATGGATCTTGCTTTATTGATACAAATTTAAGGTCAATTTTGTTATACGTATATATTTCTGCTCTTGATTAAGGTATTGTGTTTGTGCAGCTTATTTAAAAATGTATAATTAAGAAATATAGATTAATAGAGAGTCATCTATAATAGTCAAGCTTGTAGTCAGGTTAGTTAGGTTTTCTAGATGTACAGAGATATATTTCAGATGGATAGATATTCTTTAGATCTTTCAAAGACTAACAGAATAAGGCATTTAAAATGTTTTATTAACTTAGGACTTCTTATGACATGAGACACATCTACTCCTGGCAGTACCAATCTACTTCAAGAGGATGATGGGCATCGAAGAGGCTCCTCATGAAGTTTGTTAGTCATTTAGGCAAGAAACTGCTCTTGCCTGAACTGCTTGGTGTTATGTTGTATGAACTGGACATGCAGGACCAACAGAGAAATGACTGCTGAACTTGCCTAGTGGTGAGACTGTCCTTCAGGGTTCTTGCTTCATGAAAGAGTCTGCAGGACATTCTGCAGGGCACAGAAGAAAGTAACTGAAAAACTGCCAATACAGGTAGAACTATCTTTGAAATTTCCTACTTCATAGAAAGATCAGCCAGTAGGCTGAAGATGGGTGCTCGCAAAGTTACAGAAAACCTTTGGGTGACTGTCCAGGCTGTCTCTGTCAATTCTAGAATTTTGGAGTTGCTTACAGTGCACTTCCTGTTTACTTAGATAATATTATATCCTTTTGAAGTCTTTGATGGAGTTGAAGAATAGATAGTTATAGTTTATCTTAGTTATGATAAAAGATAAGGAGATATAAATATTTAATTGTAATTTTTGCTTGATGCCTATTTTGTTATATGTAATTTTACTATGTTAAAGTTAAAAACCCTCCTTTTTAATTTAAACAGAAAAGGCAAAATGGTGTGGGAAGTCCTTCTGTCTATGTGTTGCTTTTATTGGTTAATGAATAAAGAAACTGCTTTGGCTTGTGATAGGGCAGAATAGAGCTAGGTGGGGGAAATTAAACTGAATGCTGGGAGAAAGAAGGCAGAGTCAGTGAGAAGCCTTGTAGCCCCACTGGGGACAGAAGCTGGATGGAACTTGAATGGGTAAGCCACAGCCACAGGCCATACACAGATTGATAGAAATGGGTTAATTTAAGATATAAGTGTTAGCCAGAAATACACTTAAGTTACTGGCTAAACAATATTGCAATTAATACAGATTTCTATGTAATTATTTTGAGTCTGAGAACCAGGGAGGAATGAGCAGCCTCTGCCTACACTTTTATTCTGCATTTGTTTAACTCTGTGAAGCTGTGTTACTTTGCCTGTTTAAGACACTTGATGGTCTAATAATGAGCGGAACGCCCAATAATGAGGCAGGAGAAAGGATGGGTAGGGCTGGCAGGAAGTGAGAATAAATAGAAGGAGAAATTTGGGAGAAGGAGCAAAATGGACAAGGAGAGGTGGACATCAGGGGCCAGCCGCTCTGCTACACAGCAAGTCATGGAGAAATAAGTAAAGAAAGGTAGACAGAAATAGAAAAGATAAAAACCCAGAAGCAAAAGATAGGATAATTTAAGATAAGAAAATCTGGCTAGAAACAAGCTCAGCTAAGGCCAGGCATTCATAGGAAATAATAAGCCTCTGTGTATTTATTTGGGAAATGAGTGTCAGGCCCCCAAAAGAGCCAAAGGAGTAAAAAATTAACAACTACAGACATGTTTTCCATAGGATGGACAGAGAAGGAGAGCAAGAAAAGAGATATCTTGATTGAGGGAGCCATTATGGGGTTAGCAAAAACCTGGCTCTAGAAAAATTCCCAGGAATCCACAAGGAAGACCCCAGCTAAGACCCTAAGCAATAGAGGAGAGGAGGCCTGAACTGGCCTTGCCCTGTAGTCAGACTGATGAATATCTGAAATATCACCCTAGACCCTTCATCCAGCAACTGATGGAAACAGATGCATAGCCCCACATCAGAACACTGGACTGAGCTCCCAAAGTCCAGCTGACGAGTGGGAGGAGTGAGAGTCTGAAAAGAGGTCAAGACGATGAAGGGTTCATCCACTGAAACAGTCAAGCTGAGCTGATGGGAGCTCACCAACTCCAGCCGGCCAGGGAAGGAACGAGCATAAGAGCAAACTAGTCCCTCCGAATGTGGTTGACAGTTGCATGGCTGGGGCAGACTGAAGGGCCACTGTCAGTGGCATCAGGATTTATCCATACTGCTTGTACTGGCTTTTTGGGAACCTATTCTCTTTGAATGGATACTTTGCTCAGCTATAGGAGGAAGGGCCTTGGACCTTCCCCAAAGCAATGTGCCTTACCTTCTCTGAGTAGTAGATGAGGGTTGGGGGTGTAGATGGAGAAAATGGGAGGAGGGAGGTGTGGGAACTGGGATTGGTATGTAAAATGAAAAAATATAGTTTTCTTTTAAGAAAATAAAAATAAAAAATAAAGAAAGAGATATCTAAAATAGAGATATATTTTGCAATCTGAGTTCAATGTTAAGTGGAAAAATGTGACCACGGACAGTTGTGAGTTTAAAAGTGACTCAGGAAATGTCAGTCTGAATATGATGTTTTAAGGTGCATTAAAAAATTTTTATTTTGTTTATTTTTTATTTCAATTTAACCACAGATTAGCGTGTTATAAAATTCTACCTAAATGAGTCTGAAAGAATTATTTCAATATTCATAAAACCTCTAAAATAAGACTGTGGGGTTGTACTATAATTGAAAGTTCTTATTTCCACAAAGTAATGGCATGCAAATATGGGGTGCTTATAATTTCCATCATTAGTGAGTGTTAGAGTGGCAGTCTGCCTAACATTTTTACTTATTAGTCTTAAAATTTTTGTTGAAATCAATTTGAGATTTGGAACATTGCCCCTTGTTAAAACATAAAATGGCCTTAATTTAATCCTTTAAAATGTTGTGAATTCCAAGTTTGTAATAAAAATAAGTATGTAGCACATTTGCATGGTTTTTATTTGATCCACAACTCCACTGTGAACTCATTAGAATCTTCCACTAAAGAGCTCTATGTTTTGTGGTTGGCATCTATTTACAGAGTTTAAAGTTTTGTATATGTAATAATTCAAGAATTAACTTCTCAGAACATACTGTAAGGTTATCATATGTGGGCATAGATTTGGACCTTAGATTGTTCACTGTAGTGAAACCTACTATGTGGTCCTGGAGACAGACCTCACGTCTCTGGCTTAGCCGCAGGAGCATTCACCTGCTGACTGGCCCATTTGCAGAAACTTTAAAGTGTAAAGAAATTATCTTATAATGATGAAACATTTTATATTTTATAGCTAAAGGTAATTACTTCTACAATTCCTTTCAAATTTTCCTTTGAGCAGATAAACCAGAGCACAAGACTTGAGTAGTTTATACAGAGTACTAAGTTCATTTAAGGCATAGCCAGGAACAATTTGGGATGTCATCAACGATCCAGATTTCAACTCATTCACCTTATCTTGTTTTCTATAAATCTCCCCATGTTGCTATGAAAATATATGAAATTAAGTAAAGAGACAAGTATCTAAATAATTGACATTTTTTAAAAAAAGTTTTATTATGTATGTTGATGGCAACACTTTCAGAAGAAAAAATTAGCAAAGATGGAGAAAAATCAATTTCTTTTCAGTTAGTTTCTTGCCTTTTTGCTCAGTTTATAGACAGATGGTTGGAAAATATAGCTGACTCTGCCATATTACTGCATGTTACTAAACTGAACGTTTTCAGTGACTATGCCAGTCCTGTTGGTCCACAGCACTGCTCACTTTGACATATAGAATACAGTTATCAAGCTGTTAATGCATTTCCTTTTCAGACACTTATGATCTTAAAATTTTGCTTTGAATTTTTTTTACTGATAATATAATGCGAATGCCCATCTCATTCTAGATGTCACCTTTCACAAGGGCTATGACACACATGTATTTGCTTCATATTCACCCCAGTTTTGTGCAGGTACATAGAGTGTCTCAGCAAATCATTTAAGTGTCTCCATAGTGAGCCTGAGACCAGAGAGCAACATCATACCCTGACTCAACAAAATAAAACAGTAAGTCCTGGGAAATAGATTTCCTTTTTCATTTTTTTAACAGTGACTATTCATTCATTCATTCATTCATTCATTCATTCATTTTCAAGGCTGAAAACTGAACAGTGTGCATTGCCCTTGCTGGAAAAGTGCTCCATCCCTGAGCATAACCCCTATGCTCTACAGATGACTTTTTAAAACCTAAAAATTGATTTTATTTTTGTAAATCAGAGCCACAATATCAAAGTAGAATTTAGGAAAAATTCCCAATCAATTACTGGTAGAAAGCCAGTGTCTAATCTAATTTGATAGTTTGATAATGTGGTTACTGCTTTTTGAAGTAGCAAGATTCTGATATTAAAATCTAACAAGTAAAAGTTTTCATAATGGGTTCTCATATTTTAAAAATATTTATTATGTGGTGTATTTATGACTCTAGGGATCTAATACATTATATTTCTAGTTAACACAGCCAATTTTTTATTGTAGAGCTAATAATCCCTTTTTAAATAAAATAGAAAAGGAGCGTGTATTCAAAGAAAGCAATGAAGCTCAAATTCCACCATTCCAAAATAACTATTTTCAATATTTTATTGCTTTTTACTTTTTAAAAAGATGTATCTGTGACTTTTCATATGTACAAAGTTACAATCAAATTTTAATTGTATTTTTAAACCTCTTGTTTTATTTTTGTGTATGTTCAAGGGGAAAATGCTTTCTCATTCAAAGGATGCAAATATGATTCCAAATATTTATTCCTCATACTCTCCTCTAATAATACGCACATATGTACAATTATTTTCACAGGTAAAGATGGAAATGTATCTCTCTCTGTGTGTGTGTGTGTGTGTGTGTGTGTGTGTGTATGTGTGAGTGATTTCCCCAAATACTGCCCTCTAATCCTTTGTCCCTATGAAGATAACATGTAACCGTTCTAGAAAATCAACTCAAAAGACAAGAGTGAAAAATGAAGTACATTTTGCACTTCAGCTTGCTTTCAGTATAAATCTGGTCTGTTGTTTAAGTCACAGTACATTTGTAGAAGCCAGTCTCTTCATATTTGAAAATATAGAGCTCATATATTTTCAAATATTTTGTTTATTTGTATATGTGTATGTATGTATTAGCATATGCTCATGAGTGTGCAGGTGTGTATGTGTGTGTGATTGGTTGTGCAGAGGCCAGAAGAGGACATTAGGTCCCTTGGAGAGGATTGACAGGGGTTTGCAGTAAACCAGACTTATTGTATGAGTGCTAAAATTTAAATTACAGTCTTCATGATTGCGCAGCAAGTGCTCTTAGCTGCTAAGTTGTCTCTTATCCCCTTTATTTAAATATTTGGTGTATTTTATATGTGCATGTGCCCATGCATGTGGAGGCCACAGGCTGGCATCAAATGTCTTACTCTGTTGCTGTCTACATTATTTTTTTGAGACAACATATCCCCCTGAACTGGAGTTCACTGGCTTGCTTGAAAATTAAGAAAAGACATGGGTGAATTTCTTATAATTATGTCCATACTAAAATTATGATAATTATTCCATGAGAAGGAAAGGGACTTCCAAATTAAAGGAGAGAATAGATGAAATAGAAGCAAGTCACATTATACCAGCTAGTCCAAAGCAAGAGGAGCTGACGTGGGATTCCCCTCTGTATGCTATGAATATGCTTCATTGCCATTGGTTAATAAAAAACGCTGCTTTGACCAATGGCTTAAAAGACTACAGCCAGGCTGGGAGAGATATCTATAGAGAGAGTAGGTGGAGTCAGAGAGAAGCCATGTATCTGCGGCAGGAGACTGATACTGGACAGAACTTTATATGTAAGCCACAACCACGTGGCAATACACAGATTAATAGAGATGAGTTTATTTAAGATGTAAGAGTTAGCCAGGAATATGCCTCAGCTAAGAGGCCAAGCAGTGTTTTATTTAAGAGTTTCTGTGTGGTTATTTTGGTTCTGGGTGGCCAGGAAACAAGAGGTCTCCACCAACAAAAAGCCAATAACTCATTTTTACAGAGAACATCTTTTTTTTCTATGGTTACAAGTATTATTGTTCTTTTATTCCATGAAATCAATTACAAATAATTTAATCTAGACAGGGAATTTGTCAATTTAAATTTTTTCAGATATTAGGAAATAGATTGACAGTAGCCATTAACATTCATCCTTAAGTTATTATTTTTTAAAAAATTATTTCAGTATGTCTTCAAATATTTTTGATTACTATTACTTATGGGGATTATAGAATATGCAATATTAAGTTAATTAAAAGTGACTGAGTACTCTTTGTGTGTGTGAGTTTCATGTTTAGTTCTATTTGGACCATTTCTAGTTGAACCATTTTTGGTTTATTTAAGTGAGGAATCTTGGGCACTGGATGATGATGTAATTTTCTCCAAGGTGATGTTGCCTACAATGGCAGATCTTGGACAAGATGCCATTACTTCTGATATCCATCTTACCCATCCATCATGCTATAACGCTTGTCTTTCGAGATGAATACCCATCAAAGTTGCAGAGCACAGCAATGAAGGTGAGGAAGAGCATCACTGACTCTGAGTCACAGACAAAGGAAAGTTTAGGGTGTGATGTGTGACATACATTTAGATCAGCATCACAGACATATGTCACCTATGTGTATTTAGGTGACTGTTCACAAGAAGATTTCAAGGTATTTTAATGTAATATTTTGAATATTATATTAAATAGAATACTTTAGATAATATAAAGTGAGATTTAAACAATATAAAGTGAGATGGAATTTTATTCCATCAAGTATGTCATGCAGTTGAAACAAGGTGTTATTTCAGGAAGAGACAAACTAATGTTCTTCATGTGTTAATTATAGAAAGATAATTGTGTCATGCCTTACACTGAGCTCCAGGGGCATTGAAAGTGCATCTAACACAGTTGTATATGCCTCCTATGTGCTCTCTAGGAGGAAAGTATTCTCTTCATTGGACTGAGACTGGTAGAGCCTCAATAACTGCTTCATCTAAATGTTGTGAGAGATGAATGATTGCACTTATTTCCACAGGCACTGTTGCCTTCAATTTCAATTGTAAATATACTGTAGTCGGTGGCTGTAAGCATATGATTATGGCCAAAATAGGGTTTTAACATGTAGAGGAATACATGCATAAATGTACAGATGACTTTTTTGTTCTCTTTTTAATTTTTTTTTAATTTAAAAGTCTTTTTACCTTACAAACCAGCCACAATTCCCTCTTTCTTCCCTCCTTTCCTCTTGTGTTCTCCCCACCTTCCCCTGACCCAACCACCTATGGACTCCCCAGAAAGGATAAGGCCTCCCATGGGGAGTCTACAAAGTCTGGTATATCAAGTTGAGGTAGGACTAAGCCCCTCCCCCTGTATCCTTCAATAGGGAATGGGCTCCAAAAAGTGATTTCATGCCCTGGGGATAAATTCCTGTCTCACTGCTAGTGGCCCCACAAACTGTCCAAGCCACAGAACTGTCACCCAAATGAATATTTGGACATGTGATAAACACAAATCTTAGCCAGGTGGTGGTGACTCACACCTTTAATCTCAGCACTAGAGAGGTAGAAGCAGGTTCACCTCTGTGAATTCGAATTCGAGGCCATCCTGGCCTACAGAGCAAGTTCCAGGACAGCCAGGGCTACACAGTGAAACCCTATCTCAAAAAAGCCAAAACCAAACAATGAACAAAAGATGCATATAAATCTTTTATATACTTGCAATATAGAGTCACCCACAAAAGCTGTGTGCTTATAATTGAAATTTTGTCTCATTTAATTTTAAAACACTTATCTGATGTGTATCAGGGATGTTTTAATTTGTCTTCTAATTTCATGCTTAATTGTCCTATATCCGGGAGTTATATGATGCTTATTAAAATATAGGTCCAAGGCACAGTTTTAAGAAAGTAAAACGCTAGGCGTTAGTTTTTGCACAATGAATAAATGGGGTAATAGAAAGTAGACATAGGTCTGAGCACATCAGTGATTGCCATTTCATTTTGAATAGTCCCTGGGAAGCTGGCACAATAAAGTGCAAATTTCCCCTTTGTATTTCAAATAACAGTTCAATTTGTGCTACACTTTGACTCATAAATAAGCATTTCTGTATCTTTACCTTGTTTCCAGGGCTCTTTATCAGTGCTCCTCTTTACAGCAGGTTCTCTCAGCAAGTTGGTTAGCCAAATTGAACACGTGTATACTAAAAGGTCTTTTGACTATTATTTTTATTTTAAAAGTTAAGTTCGGACAACAACTCTTTTATATTATTCTCAATTAGGAGGTAGGGTAACACAATCATGTTGCATTATGGAAGCAAGGAAGCACACAGAGAGGTTAAGGGATTCCCAATAGGAAGCCTGAGCAGACAGAGGTTTTGAATTTATAAAATCAAAACACTTCCACTTTATTGTTTTTATAAATAAAATAATCAAGACTACATCTTCTTTCCTGACTGCCAGATTATCTGAACACCCAGCAGGTTGACCAGCATTTTGTCTTCATTGTTGAAAACTACATTCATTACATGACTATTTCCACCTTTTAATTTAACTTTAATGCCCCGGCATACAAAAGTGTTGGGTCAAATTTATTTTGGTGGATTAATGTAACATATTGGACAGGAGGTCTATAATTTCCTTAAAATACAAATGTTGAAGATCATCCACAAGTGGCGCATTTTAAAATTCATTAGAGATGTGTGACATGCTCTGCTCTTAGCAAGGCTCCAGAGAGCCCAGATGGCAATTAGTCACACAGGTGCTGCAGGGCGACATTTCTGATTGAGAAAATTAGGACTGTCCATGGGGGTAGGGGAAACAGCCTCTCAATCTACAGAGACAAATGGGATTATTGATGCTACTAAAAGCATCTTATACAACATCCTATACTTTACATACATCCCTTGGATGGTTTTAAACTTCTTAAATGTCTGATTGGTGGAAAATCCAATTCTTGAAGAATAATAGATTCTTTAGTTAGGCTAGTGATTCTTCAGTGGTCCCTGGCATAGACAGCCACATGGACAACCCTCATTAACCTCTTAGAAGAAGTAAGCATTCTTTGCTTAAGATCTGCTGACCTAGAAATTGTGGAAGTAAGGCCATAGGTCCCCATATGATTCTCATGAAAGAAAACTCATGAATTTCTTGAAAGTTATTTGGATGTATTTGGAGAAAAGTTTCTCCTGAAAATAAAGTGAAAATGTACAAATTGAGTTATTTTTTACATTTATATCTAAGTTAGCATTGTGTGGTTACAGGTGGGATGCTTAACTCTTACCTTTAATGTATTTATTTTTGAATTAATTAGAATTAACATAAGTGTAATTGAGAATTCATTAACATAGCATTATCAGGATGTTAAGTGAAACTTTATTCTGTAAAGAAGAATTTCTTAAAAGGTTGGGGTCATTAAGAATGGGGGTGTTGAACATTTCCTTAAGTGTCTTTCCATTTTAGAGTCCTCTGTTGAGAATTCTCTGTTTAGGTCTGTACTCCGTATTTTTTTTATTAGATTATTTGTTCTTTTGCTGACCAATTTCTTGAGTTCTTTGTATATTTTGGAGATCAGACCTCTGTCTAATGTGATTAGTGAAGACCTTTTCCCATTCAACATCCTTAGTCATCAGAGAAATGCAAATCAAAACAACTCTGAGATTCCATCTTACACCTGTAAGAATGGCTAAGATCAAAAACATTGATGACAACTTATACTGCAGAAGTTGTGGGGTAAAGGGTCACTCCTGCGTTGCTGGTGGGAATGCAAGTTGGTACGGCCCCTTTTGATATCAGTGTGGAGATTCTCAGAAAACTAGGAAACAACCTTCCTCAAGACCCAGTAATACCACTTTTGGGTATATATCCAAAGGATGCTCAATCGTGCCACAAGGACATGTGCTCAACTATGTTCATAGCAGCATTGTTTGTCATAGCCAGAACCTGGAAACAACCTAAATGCCCTTCGGCCGAAGAATGGATAAGGAAAATGTGGTACATTTAAACAATGGAGTACTACACAGCAGAAAAAAATAACGACATCTTGAATTTTGCAGGAAAATGGATGGAGCTAGAAAACACCATTTTGAGTGAGGTAACCCAGATACAGAAAGACAATTATCACAAAAACTCACATAAGTGGTTTTTAAACATATAGTAAAGAAAGCCAGCCTACAAACCAGAATCCCAGAGAACATAGACAACAATGAGGACACTAAGAGAGACATACATAGATCTAATCTACATGGGAAGTAGAAAAAGACAAGATCTCCTGAGTAAATTGGGAACATGGGGACCTTGGGGGAGAATTAAAGCAGGGAGGGGAGAGACAGGGATGGGAGCAGAGAAAAATATAGAGCTCAATAAAAATAAGAAAAAGAGTGGGGGGTGGGCTGAGTGTGGTTTAAAGTTTTTAATCTATGCACAAAATTACTATTTTGATGTTACACCTCCACTTTTTATGCCTTAAGATTTCAGGAATATTTCATTCAATTGCATATTACCTTAACTATCACACCAAATAGTACAGAAAATCATAAACAACCTTAAGACAAGGTGAAATTAGCAAACTTCCAATTTAGACAGACAATATACAAGTTTTAAAACCTCTTTTGAATTTATCTTTTCATACTCATCAGACTAACTCCAGAACTCCACAGGAGTACAAATATACATGATCGTTATTTATATTTAGCCCCCTATTTCTTTAATTTTATTCAATTCTCATGCCAGTTTCCAGTTCAACAATGTCAAAGGTGAATACCACTCATATGGAAACTTAGAAACCAAGAAAAAGAGAAATTCTCTATCCTAGAATATCTGAGATTCCTCAAAGATGTACTTAATAAGCGACCAACCAAAACTCATTGTGAAGCTAGGTTTAACAACAGGCTAATCATCATAAAGGAATTAGCATGAAACTGTTTCCTCCCAAGGCCAAGTCAAAGGCCATACCCACAGGTCTCTAAGAGCTCCTAAGTCTGACAGGGTCCAGCTGCAAGAATGTAGTAGTTTTGAGGACAGGAGGAGAGCTCTGTCCAGCTTTTTTGGTCTTGTTCACTCTCCATTAATCCCTAATTCAGCACGTGAAGTTCTATTGTTTGGTCTGATGCTTGCTGAACCTCTGTTATTGCCTCATAACAGCAAGATAACTTTCAGGAGGTGCGGATGAAAGAATCTCCCACTGCCAGGGAGTGTCGGTTACTTGAAGGAGTCATTACTAAAATGAGAGTACCAAACGTAGTACTAAAATGAGAGAGTTGTATAATTGCTCAGTCTGGTGAGCCAAAACCTCAGTCAGTGGCTGATAAACATGGAAGAGAATTATTAAAGCATTTGATTTTGGACACTGGAATGATTCCCTAAGTTAGAACAGATCTATATGGCTGGAGTTTGGAAGAGAGGACAGGTTTTCTATGGATACAATTCTTCATGATATAAATGCAGAGGTGACTTCATCAAAAGACCCAAATCATTATCTGTAGAAATCCAATACAAGCCTATATCATAGAGCATTGATTGCTCACGTCCAAAGCAATAATCTCAAAAATTCATGAGTATTTCTATCTTTGGAGTGAAAGATATGTTCTCAAATCCTGGCCAACACAGTAATGTCTGGCAAGCTAGCCATGAACTAAACTCACTTGGCCTAATTGCCTTAAAAGGTCATTACTGTCAAATCATTGAGGAAACTGGCCCTTTGACTTTCTTTCATATGACTCCAGCATGCCCAGGAGCCAAAGAGAAGTAAGCATTATTCTTGTGGAACACTGATCTGCTGAAGCAATAGTTTTATTGTGTTTTTCCTCTTCCTCCATTTTTTTTGGTAAAATTATATACTGCATAACAATTTTAAGAAACATCTAACACATCTAGCCTTCCCAAATCCAAATAACCTGCAGTGCTGTGACATATACAGGAAATTCCATAGAGCACTATCCAATATTCATATAAAGAAAAAAAATCTGTGCTGCTGTTTCATGGAATGCCTCAATCTATGTAAAAACCACAAGAGGCTGATGACTATTTTCATCTTGCAGATAGGAAGATTGAAGTTTGGAAAACTAAACACTTGATCACTCTTATTAAATTAGTGAGTGATAGATAAAGTGGTGATGAAAATCCTAACTTTCTATACCCAATATTATTTATATGCCATTAATAATCTTCCCATAATTTTTTCTGTGAATATGTAGAGAAATGAATGTAAATTTCACTATTATTAAAATTTTGTGAGTTAAGGTTCTTCATTTTGTACTTAACTTCTATTTCTTTAAGTATAATCAATATTTCCTGTAATATCAACACATAATTTATTCTAGACCCAAGTATTGACAACTAAAAACTATTTTACATCATGAACATAACTCAAACAAGGTGATATTTTATTCTTCACATTAAAAAATTTTCAACTAGGAGGGCACATTTCTATGTCTGCTTAAATTCCTTAGGTCTATGGTACTGTCTTAACTCTTCATTCTCTTTGGTGCTAAGCACGTTCTTTTGCAATTATTTTCTTCTGATATGAGAAACTAGTCGGGGATTTTCAACATGGACCATGAATTAAATGATAGTATTGAAACACTAAATGCCATGATTTGGGGAATGGGGGTTTGGGGAGGCAATAGAGTTGTTGCCTTCAGTTTCCATAAGCTGTCCTTTGAGGGTCACATGGGCAAAATCCTTAATGGCTACGGCTAGTGAAATTTAGTTTTCGTTGGTGTAGATCAAGAACATAATTAGTTTAACAGAATTTGAGGAGCATGTAGTTCAACTTTGGAGTTGATGAGTTTTCAATCCACTGAAACAACATAAACATAGGTGGAGTAGGAATCCAGAGGCGAGCAGAAGTGTATGCCAGGCTTCCTGGGAGCACAGCAGGCAATGCCCATGGCCAGCACAAGAGCAGCCACTTCACCTTCACTGCAGCTGAAGGCAGGACTGTGAGGTGAATGATACTGGGGGTGTCCACTGAGCTCCAGTGCAAAGCCTTCCCAGCCGTATACTAGTTCCCCTATTTTGATCTTACTATAACTCAATATATTTCTTTCTTATCATTGGCTTAAAGCAAAATTGAAGGCAATTTTATTGTCTACTAGCAATTTACTTAAACGTGTATTAAACTCTCTTTTCTTGTTCATTTAAAATTTAAAACAACTCAATTTGTAATCAAAATTTTAAAAATAAACTCAAATGTGAAGAGAGCACTAAGAATAACATGCTTCTGTATTATACCGAAGTGGTCTAAGAGAATCAGAATCATAAGTCAGTTTAATTCAAGCATCACTTTAATTATTCATCATTGATCAGGAAAGATTTAATAGAAACTTCTTCAATATTGGCATCAAAAACTCACTTTCATTAAGAAAGCTGAGAAGTATGTTGACATTAAAAGTCATTGTTGTCTTCTGAAAACTGAAAGAAATCAGATGTGTTCTCGGATTATAACTTGTTACAAATGGTTGCCATGCAAATTCACTCCAGTGAGCTGAACAATAGATACAGATTGGATTATAAGCTCCAGAGGAACAAAACCAAACTCTAGCTTTGTGAATGAAACATCAAAATGAGTACTGAATAATTTTATTTTTTAGGATCAAAGAGCCTGAAAACTGACATTGAGAGCCTGAAGCTGGGGACAGTTTGTCCCCACTTTGTTGTTATTAATTGTAGTTTTCCTTGTTAAAGATGTATTTACACTTACAGTGCTAAATAATTGCTGGAGGATTTCTGCCTTTAATATTTTGGGAAAATTAAAATTAAATAATGGAATATGTGGAATAACAAATAAAACAAATGGAAATCAGAAAATCTACAAGAAAACTTAAGAGGAAAATGTCAATTATAATAGTAAACATGCTTGGGATCTATTCTCTCAATACACAGTAACTTTTAATTTTAGTAAAACTAGTACAGAATCCTGCTTACGCTCATAATAAAGTAAACACAAAATGATCCAGAAATGAGTAAAGTAAGAAAAATTACCCAATACCAACCAAAATGAAGAAAATATTAAAAACTTGAAATTGTGGGGCATAACCACTTCTGAGGTAAGGTTAGCTGTTACAACTAAAAAATGATAAAATGAAATAAAGTAAGTTTTCTGGATCAATAAGCAATTACAGTATATTTACTACATTAATTTATGTGTCCCATTCATTGGGAGGTGAGTGGGAAATTTTTATTCAGACGTCTCCTTACATTTTCAATTGCTTTATAGTGTGTATTTATATTTTCTTATTAATTTTGTCCTATATATATAATTTAGCCTTTGCCTATGCATTTGTTGATGTAAGTGTTTTTATTTTAGCCCACAAAAGAGTTTAAATGCTTGTTTTCAACCACACCAGTTTGCTGTCTGCACTTTCCCCTTCCTCTTCCTCTCTGGACGAGAAGGCCTGAGCCCTCCTTACCTGCACCTTGCTCTAGCTCTGCTTTATGAGTCCTTTATTTGGGAGCTGGAGTGGGATTCAAGCCTTGGCAGCCATGGGCCCAAACTGACCATTTCTTTAGAAAGCCACACTTGGCTAGGGAAGCTTGTGACAAATCTTCCCACAGCCGTCCTCCAACTGCTAAGCAGCAAAGATATTTATGTCACAGCGCGTCTCCACACCTGCGGTCAGGGATTTCACGCTGCTTGGGGCTCATTTCATGCAGAGCAGGAGGAAGGGCTCTGTTGCAGCTTTCCCAGGCTGAATATGAGCTCATTTTTCCTGCTAGCTGTCCCACACTCCCCTCAGACTTCAAGGAGGGCAGAGAACACGCGGCAGAGCCCTGCTGCCTGACTTCCCTCTTAGGATGCTGCACTGGACACAGTTGGATCTGCTATGTGTTAAATTGGTAAAATGGAAAAAAAATAAAATTAAACAAGCAGGAGATTCTTAGTGCACTCTGTAACTTGGAGACGCCGTCCATACACAGGCCATTTCTGTTGATATTTTTATCAGGACTGAAGAAGCCTCGTTGGTTCTTTAAGAAAGCATGACCCTTATGTGGCTCTCTTCGGGGAGCATTTTCAGCCTCCTGCTCATCGGAGAGGGCTGGTTTTGTTAAATTAAGATTTAGGAAGGAAAAATGACTTAAAATAGTGCGTATTAAAAGAATTTAAACTAATCTATGCAAATTCTGCCTCCAGATGCAGAAGATCCAACAAAGTAAATTTGTCAAGCGACTGAATTTAACAGACATCAAATGTGGTATATTCCTACTGCCGGGATTATATTTACTGAGAAATTCAGGTCAAAGGCCATCAGCTTGCTGGACTTGAATGGGGTTTTGCCAGTGAATGACGGATGCCCTATTGTTGGGGCAGCTGATGCTGAGACTGGCAAGGATCCTGAGAACATGTTTTAAAAAAGACCTTTTGCTGGCAAAAGGGACAGAGATGACTTCATGGGACTTCTGAGTCTAGAATTGCTTTGCTTTTATTTCCAATTATTTTTGCTGGATTTTTTTGACACAGTGTTTTTAACTTTTAAAAAGTCTAAACAGTAAAGTTACGCTGGAGTTTTGCTGCTGTTCTGAGACTGACCTCACATGACCGCGCACTCAGTGCTTACAAGGTTGAGGACTGGAGTGAAAACAAGAATCCTCCTCGGTACACCCTTGTGAGTTTTTCCTAAAGCATGTAAAATGGTAAGACAGAGCACTAAACACACACATTTGATTTCACTTCCAGTTATATCGAATGAGATGCTGTAAGTGCACAGACACAGAGTGAACCCTAAGAAAACACTATGTGCCCGAAACTTTTACCCACAATACCTTTGGAGCTATTAATATTACATTCTCAGGACATCATTAGCTTACTAACTCTAACAAGGGCTCCTCCTCATGGGAGAGGTTTTTTTTTATGTTAGATAATGCCCCTGGGTCTTACCTCATGGGCTGAACTGCTCAGGAATAGTGTTAGGGCATCTGGAAATTTCTAGAAATGTTATTCAGGTTATTCACAGCCTGTTTCATCCTGCACATTCTAGCTGGTAGCCAGAACATCTAGCCTGAAGATCATGTGCTCAGTTAATAGAACCCACTTGTCTTTGAAGTTCATGGTGTTCACTATGCTCTATACAGTACTTCAATTTATTCTGTTCCAACTGTTGGATGAAGAAAGCACTTTTGGTTGTTTGAACAAATGGATATGGCCAATGAAGTCTTCTTTCAAATAGAATCTTAGAGAATAGACCATTCTGGCAAGGCTGAATAGCCAGAGAGCCCCAGGGATCCTTCAATTTCTTCCCCCCAACATACAGAGATTACAGATATATCTTACTAAGACAGGCTTCTATGTGCGGGCTGGGGGTCTGAACTCAGATCCTCAAGCTTGTGCTGCTCTTTGTCCACTGAATCACTTTTTCCAGACCCCCCTTTTTGATAGTTATGAGCACTATCTCACATTTCAAGTAATTCTCATGGTTATCAATTCCGTACCACTTTTCCACTAGGGAAATAGAGTGTGTGAGAAGAGAGTATTGGGTAGAAAAGAGAGGATAAGATCTGTTCTACAGAATTTTCTAGCTGTTTTTTTTGAGCATTATTAATTTGTTAACTGCTTAGTTTTTATCTATCCAGTTTCAGAAGATGATCCCAGATCCTAAGACTACTCTTGAGGCTAAGAATGGGGTTATCAAGTTTCATAGAAAGTTCCCAGAGAGAAAAATTTTAGGATAAGAATTATAATCAAGGTCAAAAACTAAAATGAGAACTAAAAGCCTGATCAGAGAACCAGCCCATTCCAGCTGGCTATAGAAACCAAGTGTAGCTCAAAGACATGATGAAGTCCTTACAGTGTGGAGCTTATGAAAAGCAAAGACACCACAGCTCAGTGTTGTCATTGACTCTGATATATAGGCAGTAATCCGTAATTGGACATGAATTTCAAAGGCAGTTAAATTCTCTACCAGGGCCATATGTTGCTACAGCAAAGGGCTTTAAACTGAGCGATATATCGTCCCAGTCACTCAATGTCTTATCTTTTGAAGAGGTCACTTTAGCAACATAGTTCAGTACAGTGGTTTGCTCCAGAGCAGTGACAGTTATCCTTTTCCCCATTCTCAGTAAATACCACAAATGTCAAAATGTGAGGTGAGATCCTTTCTATTTTTCTCAGGACATTTAGTTGTTTGCGGTTCACTACTATATGATGCTATTTTTATTTTACACGTAAGTCTGGAGACAAAAAGATTTGTAAAGCTGCCAATGTAATCAAAGCTGAGGGACTACCTTTAGAATTAAACAGGGTTTCCATTTGGATTAAACACACACACACACACACACACACACACACACACACACACACACACACACACACACACACACACACACTGGTGTGGGGAGGATAACAAGGTATCTACATGACACATTCAAATAGTTACATTGCGCTGTGGCTTTCATCTGAATTGTCTGAGTGACTGGTGGATCTGAGCTTCAGTTGTCTGCCTAGCTACGAGTATAATTCAGATGCAGAGGAGATACCAGTGGTACTAGTTATCCCCAGTTCTTGGCAGTAATCTTGGTTCTGCAAATTTACAAGATGTTTACTTAAAAATTCTGTAGTATTTAAAGTACTATTTTCAAGTTTTATATGCTATTTCTTATTTTAAAAAGAGGAAACAAGATAAATATAAATACATAGTATAAATCTATAGCAGGCAGACATAAGTGGATCTCAAATTAACATATAAGCCACAAAAAAGATACCTGAATTCAAAATATTTGATCCTAAAATAAAATTTAAAAAAATAAACTAAATACCTTGGATATATATTTAAACACTCTATCATAAAGCAAATCCATTCTGAGACTTTCTGCAAGTTTAAGGATCTATCTCTTTGAGCACAACGGACACTGAGTGTCGGCGCTGTGCCCCCTGCTGGACATCTTGTCTGCTCCTCTCTGGCACTCAACCACAGACTCAAAACCCTCTGGACTCTTTGATAACAAATTATGCTCCTTTTACTATTGAAGGTTTTTATGCAGTGGCAATGAGAGGTAGATATTCAGAGCACTACTAAAATGGTCAAACAAGAATATTAACAGCACAACCTTCCTTTATGGGGCTTTTCAGCGCCAGTTGTTTAGATCTATTCCATGGCCACAATCACAGGTTCATTTATAGCTATGGGGTAAACTCGAAAAGCATTTTGTCAGAGGCTGTAGGGATGTCTTAGATACTGTCACCTGTCGCTTTGGGAAAACACATCTTAGAAAATTTTATTTTATTTGGTTGGGGATGGTATATTTCCTGAATAGATGGAATAGAGGTTACAAACACTCTGTGCATACAAATAACACAAGTGAGGAAAAATTCAACTAGCAGTTAGTAAAATAGTCATTATTGCTAATAAAAAAAGGCCACTAAATTTAAGTATTTATACCCAAAACAAAGAAAGTCAGTGTGAACACATAGACCTGACTTCTGTGAAGACATAAGCTAGGGCTAAGTGATCTTGGCCATTGTTAATTTGCCTCTCAAACTTTTAATTTCTTCTACAAAGTGAGTTATCTAACTTACAGAGCGGCTGTGAAATTAAAATAATTAATTTTTCTCTCAAGACCTCTGATCTAGTAGGTACTCAGCACAGATTAAACTCTACTGGTATGCACATATACAATTAAACTCCACTAGTATGCACCTATACAATTAAACTTCTCTGGTATGCACATACACATGCCTTAAAATAAACCAAGGTTAAAAGGCAATCTTTGTGAATTGATCTGATATATTTCATTCTAACTCCTTAGCTTGAAACATAGTTTAATTATGTTTGCTTTACAGTTTTTGTACTAATGATAATTGCATTTATTTATCTTTGTCATTATCTCCATACATGAAGTATTGCTGTATTATATTAATAGTGTGCTTTATTGAATGAAAATGTGAATTTCATAAAACAGGTGATTAGAAAAGATGATGAGGAAAGAGGCTTGAACAGACGTCTCCATTCATTTCCTATGGAATACACCTTTGATGCAATAGAAATGGAAGCTGTACAGAATAGACCGTATTCAGTTTGTATGTCTGACAACTCTTGGGAGAAACCAAAGAAGTTCATTCTCACTAGATAAGATGCACATACATTTGTTCTGTGGACAACAGAGACAACAAAGGAATATGCTTTTCTGTTTGCCTGATGGAACTCAGAACCTTGTTTTTTTTTTTTTTTGCCTTTGACACATGTGGTATTATTTCTGAAGGAGAAAGTTTTAAAGCAAAATGTACTTTCACAAAACTGAGGTTTTTTTTTTCCCTCTTACATCTGGTATCTCCTTTCTTATCAAATTTCATTCCTGGTGGAGATACATCATTGACAAGATGTTCCCTGGTACCCTGGGAGGAGAGTGAAAGTCGGTCTCTGAAGGGCCGCAGGGGTGAGTTTGTTAGAGAGTTGTTCGCTGAGGAAAAGACCTGGAAGCTCCGGGAAGGATCCCTGGGCAGGTGGAGGTTTGAGTAAGACTGTCAGCAGGGTTCCCCCCGCACTAACATTTTATGGTGCTAAGTTTATAAATTCATGTTGCAGAAAGGAGAAAAAGCTACTCTTGTGGATTCTTATTTTCCCTAGAAGCTTAACAGAAAATTAATGTAATGGTAATGAAGAAGTACGAAGTGGGACCTCCAACAGGGTTGGCAGAACCCTTTAACAACATGTACAACAAAATGTGTACAAGGAGACACATTTGCGATCCAGGACCAACTGGGGAGATGCAGGACTGGGTCTACCACGCCACACTTGTGTGGCCTCAACCAAGCTTTTAGTGTAGGGCTTACTCTTACTATGCCTAGATGAGGCATCAGTGTCTTTCTCAAAACAGAGCCGTAACATCAAAATCATAAGAAAATGAGCCAGCCATTTTTGCTCCTGTTATGTTAGCTTGTTCAAGAAATTTGGAACTTAACATCAACTTTGAATCTTGCCAGGTTCAAAAGATAAACCTTTATACTGTAATTTACGTTTTACAGTGTGTGTTTTTCATTGGGTTTGATGAATTCCCATGAGACTTTGCTTCAATGCTTCATGTAGGTTTTGGTTTATGAGACAGTGTGTATTTTAATAAATGATCATGAAAGTTGGTGCACAAATTATGCTTTATTATAAATAAAGCATAAATATAACCTTTATTTGAAGCTGTGTTTAACTCAACAGTCTATTTATCATGAACTCACACTTCTTAGAAACTGACAGAAGTGTTCAACACTTTAAGGCAATCTGTGCTTTATTTTGAAGATTTAGAGGCATACTGGGTATACATGCCTTTCTAAGGGGGGGGGAGGTCTAGGCTGGAGGAAGGTAAATGAGACAGAAGTTAGACAGCACAGGTGGCTCATGATGGAAGATGACCAGCTGATGTCATATTCCACTTCTAGCTGACAAAGCAGAATCTCAAACCTAAGGAAATGTGTGTGTGGGGGGGTACTGCAGGACAACAGGGACACGGAATGCATCAATAGCTGGCTGGCAAGAAACTTTGAGACCAATCGGCAATATTGTCCCTAGTTTAAGCCAAGTGTTTTACAAATGGAGATCTCCTCTTCAGGAATAGGACAAATCAAAATCATCAAAGCAGAGTCAATGGATATCCCATTTGCCAAGTCATATGTGTAACACATGGACATGCAGGACACTGTTATGTATTACACACTTCTCCAGAATGTTTGGTCATTTACTCTGCACTGTCATCGCACCCAGAGCCTGTTTGCAGTGGCATAGTAATCCAGAGAGGCAGGAACTAACAGCCCTACTTAATGAGGAAAGTACTGCTTCCTGTAGGGCACTTTGTCAGTAAATATGGTGGACTGTTTGACCTGAGAATCATCCCTACCGTTAACTACTGCACCAAGCAGCCTGGCGGTGCTGGCTGTGGGAAACTTCAAGGCTCCACCTCCCTAGGATGGACGATAGGATTTTCTGTATAAGCAGTACGGACTGCTCCTTTGTCAGAATGCTACATGGGTCTGGGAAATCCCTTAGGAAAATAGTAAGTGGTTGGGAGTCTAAGATGTCAGAAGAGGATTTTGATGTGACCAGGTTTCAGCTATGCCACACCATGTTTGTGCTGCAAAGCAGAGCAAGCCCAGTTAACTCAGGCCTCTGAGGGGCTGTGGGGAAGCTAGTGGAAGGTGAACTCATTATCCTTAAACTGACTGAGGAAATGGCAGGTCCTCACACTCCTGGGGTCATTTGGAGTAGTGGGATAGAACAGCGCTGGTACCTCAGAGTAAATGAGTTTTACATGTGGGAAAAGCCATTTATGGAATAGAATTCAAGGCAATAGTTTGGATGGTGCCTGTCTTCTGGTTGTTTGCAAATCCTTTCAGGCAGTTGTCCAAGGAAAGATATTGAATTCAAAACTTTGTAGATTGTTTATTGATGTAGGCAAGTAATAATATCAGAGAATCATTGATTAAGCACAGCATAGCGCTTATCAAGTTTATTCAAACAAACAGAAACAACAAACTAATATATATTCCAAAGTCATATCTTTAAAAAAGAGTTTTGGAAAACAAGACTTGGGCTGGCCGGTAGACAGAGGGTTTTTTTTGTTTTGTTTTTTGTTTTTATTTTTAAATCTTATTTGTGCTTTATTTTAGTTTTAGTTAAAACATCCCATATCTACTGTGGTCTTTTTCAACTGTGTGAAAAGGATAAAATTTACCTTTAATGGAGAGGAAACATAACAGAGAAAAGGGGTTGGGCACGGCATGGATGGCTTCCTAAATCCACTAGTTAGCTGGAACTTAACTATATACTTAGCAGATATTTGAATTCGTCAAGAATAGGGCAAGACTGCTTTAAAATAGCAAAGCAGGCATGAATGGTGAACACATAAATGGGATTTTATTCTCTGCGCTTTACTTTCCATATGAGAGCAGAGTCTAGATCTGCAGAGCATGAACGCTCCCACCTGAGAGACACAGGGTGCTCTCATTGCACCCCAAGACCTGGCTATGTGCTCATCATTTTAAAAATAGGCTTTATTTTAAAATATCTTGTTTATAATTCTTTAACAAAATTTTAAAAATTTATATTTTCAATGTAAGTTAAGGGGAACTTTACCTTGTACTTGAACACATTAAGTAGGCTGACACCAGTTCATAAATATAACTTCTTAGAAGTACAGCTAATTAGCAACTCTAACATTCCATGTACTTTTGCACATATAATGCATAACACTGTAAGCAGAATCATTTCTCCATTTAGATATATAATTCTTGGAATTTCTTTTAATATGCAAGGGGCATCTTTCTCTAGCTGCTCAGTGTTTTTATAATACAATTCAGGGTCCTCTCTCTGTGTGTAGGCAACATTCACTGTTGAAGAATTACAGATAATAATAGAAAGAATATTCTAGAGACACTAAAAGACAGCAACAAAAGATTCACAATTTTCTTAATAAGACAATAAGTAGAAATATTGGGTCAGTAACAATATTTTCTGTGTCTCCCTAATAACTAAAGAGGTCAGGTCCTTTACTATAATAACTTTGACTATTTCTCTCATCTTTTGCAATTCCCTGCTTACAACTTTTCCATTTAAAATATTTTTCCTTTTTTTTAAGTTTACAGGAACTTTTCTTACCCCCTCCCTATGTTTGATAATTTATCATTCAAGCAGATCTGAGTTCAAATTTCTGACAATGATTTTGGGAGTTTCCTGACGTTGCTAATTCTCAGATTGTGTATATGCAAGTGATGATAAAAGCACGCACTTACCAGTACCCTTATTACAGTTGGCAAATAAGACTTACATATGTGTACTTACCAGTACCCTTATTACAGTTGGCAAATAAGGCTTACGTATGTGTACTTACTAGTACCCTTATTACAGTTGGCAAGTAAGGCTTACGTATGTGTACTTACTAGTACCCTTATTACAGTTGGCAAGTAAGACTTACATATGTGTACTTACTAGTACCCTTATTATAGTTGGCAAGTAAGACTTACATATGTGTACTTACTAGTACCCTTATTACAGTTGGCAAGTAAGACTTACGTATGTGTACTTACTATTACCCTTATTATAGTTGGCAAGTAAGACTTACATATGTGTACTTACTAGTACCCTTATTACAGTTGGCAAGTAAGACTTACGTATGTGTACTTACTAGTATCCTTATTACAGTTGGCAAGTAAGACTTACATATGTGTACTTACTAGTACCCTTATTACAGTTGGCAAGTAAGACTTACGTATGTGTACTTACTAGTACCCTTATTACAGTTGGCAAGTAAGACTTACGTATGTGTACTTACTAGTATCCTTATTACAGTTGGCAAGTAAGACTTACGTATGTATACTTACTGGTACCCTTACTACAGTTGGCAAGTAAGGCTTACGTATGTGTACTTACTATTACCCTTATTACAGTTGGCAAGTAAGACTTACGTATGTGTACTTACTAGTACCCTTATTACAGCTGGCAAGTAAGACTTACATATGTGTACTTACTAGTACCCTTATTACAGTTGGCAAGTAAGACTTACGTATGCCTGTGTTTTACAGAGAAGTGTTTCGATGTGTGCATGTGTTACAGAATGGTTAAGTGAAGCTAATGAAAACATAAGAAGAAAGGAACAGTGCTTTGCAGTGTTTTGTTTCTTGAGTGCTAAAATTAAGGCAATGATTGTATGGTCTTAGAATGGTGTGCGTGTGTGTGTGTGTGTGTGTGTGTGTGTGTGTGTGTGTGTGTGTGTGTGTGAAAGAGAGAGAGAGAGAGAGAGAGAGAGAGAGATTTAAATGAAATCTGTCTGCTTGATGCATAGGAAATACTCTTTAAGACATAATCATCATTAGAATACAGTCATCATTTTGTGTTTTGCTTAGGATGCTACGATCTTGGCCTATAAAAAATATTCTCTTACATTTCTCCTACAAAAAAGCATTCATTTGTGATATTGTAGAAGGTATATTTTTTGATAATTGTCTGTTATTTTCCCAGTGGGTTTATTTGATAATACTGTCACATGCTAAACTCCAATATGTATCTAGACACTTATTCTGTCTTATTAACTTCTCCCTTTCTGCACAGATCCCATCGGTATTCTATCCTCAGCTCCATGGCATGTTGACCCTTCATAAAATGAATCCCTCACTTTTAAACATTTTATTTTAGTTATCATTTGTGTATGTGTGTGTTTGTGTGTACTTCTGCCTCATGCAGTGGCAGGGATATGTGGTCTGTCTTTCTTCCATCACTGTACCACACTGCCGAAAACAGTGGCTAACCTGAATAAACAAACAGAAGCCTTAGATTATTTAGACCTGGACTTTTCTGCTATCACTTCAACTATTTCAATTATTAAACTAGTTACAAAGAGAATAAACAAAGCAAAAGGCACAGAAACTCATGTAACTACTGCCCTACATTTAATTTTAGTAAAAAATAAACTAATTCTTGATTTTCATGTAAGCTTCTGTCAGCAGCAGCAGTTTCAAAGGAAGTCATATTGTGATACTGTGCTCCCTCTTTTCACACCATGGCTCAGTACTGCCTATTTGTTTTTGCTATTTAAAAGAAAATCATTTACACTGCCATTTGCTTTAGAGAGAGAATATGACTATTACTTGAAAATTTCATCTTTCAAAATCTAGATGAATGCTCATTTGAAATAAATAGAACTGTTTTTTTTCCTTCTGTACCCCCCTGAAGCTCAGGAAAGATGTAGACAGTGAGCAGTTCAGTATCCTGTATCTGGTTATACTTTGTAGTCTTTTAATATAGCTTTTAAATTATATTAATCAATATTTGAGCAGAACAAGTGGCAATTTCTTCTTAAGATAACTTAGTTTTTTCCTGATATGAATTTAGACACATGGAAAAGAAGTAATAGAAATACTGGAAGAAAAGGAAATACTAGAAGCTTGAGTAATGACAAAGCAATCTACCCCAGGCAGGCTTTCCTCAGAGGCAACTACATTGTATCAGTATTTCGCTGACCAGGGAAAAACTGGGCCTAGAGAAGTGGGCCTAGCAGTCAACCTGAAATCTCTGGAGCTATTGGAAGGCAGGGAGGAATTCAGGTTGAAACACACGCCTGGGGATTATTTGTGAATGTCATAGCTTGACCAGGAGCACTGAGAAGACATAGTAACATGCCAGATATTAAAAGTGTGATTATCAGCCCACCTTAGCCAAGATCAGACACCCTGAGAATGGGGCTCCCATTCTGATATTTGACTAACTCTTCAGGTGATGCTATTCTGGATTTAAGATTTAGAACTGTTGCTTTGGTGCAATGAGGGGATGGGTAGTTTGAGATTATTTGGGAGGTTAAAACATCAGATGTGTATTAAAATCCTTGCCTGAAACATCAACCTCCACGTAAAAAGGATAAAAAGGAAGTTGTTGAAAGCATTGCAAGACTGTTAACAAATTAAAACTTTAAAATTTAGTGAAAGTTAGGCAACTTTCCGTAGAATCTTTTACCAGGACCAAAGTGAATAATGTCCTAAGGATAGGCCTTCCTAATTGGATGCTGATGAGACAATCTCTTCTATTCCCACCCCAGTCATCTGCTCATCAGTCCCTTCCAGCAACTGGGCTGCTTTCATTTTTTCAGATGTCTATCAGTCTTTTGGTAGACAGGCTAAGGCCTTTGTCCTTTTGTGGTTTAGCAAAAGGATTTATAATAAAAATCAAAACTATTATCTGATCCACATTATTTCCACTCTCTGCAATGGACCTGTAGTCACAAAGACAGAGGCCATAATGTGTCCTCTATTTCATTTTTTAGTGCTGGGGGGAGGTGTTGGCAAAGTACCCAGGCACTTGAAAGAGCATTTTGAAAATGGCTACTCACTACTTTAAATGGAACAAAGTTAATCTTTGAAGAAATATTTTTGTCTTTTAGCATAAATATTTCAAAGCCATTTTCATAAATTAGTATAATGGCTGAAAATTTCCTAGTTCTCTCCCCTTACCTGGCTCATACATCACACTGGTCTCTTTCTCTAGTATAATGTTGACTTTCTCTGGGGACCCAGTCTTACTATTATCCCTATCTGGTGGTTGACAGACCATGTGACAATTGTTTTGCTGCATTTTGCACCCAAATCACAAGAAGACATGAAACATAATTAATATGTTGAAAAATTTAAGCTTAGGATGCTCATTCTCACAACACAGGGTATACTCGATATGAATCTGTATCTGAATATATTAGAAGTCACTATTTAAGTTCCAGATGTCCAAGGAACTTGAACAAGAACTAGATTGCTGCATTAAGAGAAAAACAAGCCCCGTGAAAGAAAGGAAAAGGAATTGGTTTCCTTCCTCATTTGTTTCTTCTGAGGACTGAGCTACAGCACACTTCTGCTTTCTCTTTAAAAAGACAGAAGCCTCCTATTCTTTAGTACTGGGGTGGAAAAAATGTGTTTGACTTAAGGAATCAGTGTATGCAACTTTTTAAACCTCCTATCAACAATTAAAATTGTGCTGTACTCCTGATATATCAGGTCACGGTATAGGTAACTTAACCACAAACCAAAGATTCATGAGAAAACTTAGGATCTGCACTTTAGGAAAAAGTATGTGGTTTGCCCTGATCATCCAGTGAACCTTCTTTTATAGATACCAAGCTATTGGTTCCCGTTTGAGTTCTATTTTCTCATTAAAACTATGCCCTCCAGCTACAACCTTCTTTATGCACTGAAGAGTCTTCCTTATGTCATCTGATGAGCTCGTATAATTTCTGTGAGTCTGTTTTAAAGCTCCCCTCACTAGCCTGATATGTACAATTAGTCATTTTAGATTTCTTCGGTTTTGCTACCTAGAAGCTCTCATGCTGTGCCCATGTGTACAAGGACATATAAGGTGTACATTTTCAGAATGATTGAGGCAAATTCAAACCATGTGAATCTGAGATCACCATCAGCAGAACTGTGATGGGGCTGCTGTGGAAACAAAGGTTGTGATGCCTGCAGAACTGTTAGAAGATGATTTAAGAATTAGAATCTGACCTCTCCTAACTAGATGAGGTGTTTCAGCTCACCTTGTAATCTGAACTACACATTTCTTAATTGTAAGATGTGGATCAAAATAATGACAAGAATATATAAGTGGTCAGGGGTGCTATTCTAATATGTATTTATCTATAGGTTTGATATCTACCACAATAGAACAGAAAAAACAACACACACACACACACACACACACACGCACGCACGCACGCACGCACGCACGCACGCACGCACGTAGGCATGCACAGAGAGAGAGAGAGAAAGAGATCAAACATGTATATTCTATGAAAGTCTATTGGCCATGGATAGTGTCATTCTTCTTCAGGTATATACTGCTTCTCTTAACTGCCTTTCAAAACCAGAAAGTACATGAACTTTAAGCATAAAGCTTAAGTCTTAGGGAAACCTGTGAAATATATTTTGATAACTCCTTTCATTATTACGTTTTCTACCTTTCTTAGAGGTCAGAATCTTACAGTATATGAGTTATGCCATTCTCTCCAGTTGTCCCAAGTATGAGGCAGAGGGCATAGGGCTGACAAATTTTTAATGAGTATGTTTAAAAATAATTATCAGCCATTTTGAAAATCATTAGATTAAAAAGGGATAGTATTGTTCTGCAAAAGGAAGCTTATGTTCCCAGAACAAAGGGCAGTCCTTTGTAGGGAAGGGCTTTATTAGTTAGGGAACTTCTTGACGTTGTCTTTGAACTTCTCATTTTCTACCAGACAGTGAAATTCTGCCAGGGGTTAAAGATCACATTTGAGAACAACTAATTTCAATTAAAAGCTACATGGGACCCCAAATAGCCACAAACTCAGCACCAAGCAGATATGATCAAGCATATAAGCTCTGATTTTTACTAGGAGTGCAGGGTAGTGATTCAGACTATAGTATGATGTGTTGAGTCTGGGTTCAAATCCTGCCTCTGCTTTTAGTTATATGACCTTTCTTCGCATCTGTGACTACTACATGAGTTAAATGGTGTAATTCTTCCAAGAACTGTTGTAGTAAGCACTTATATCAGTTAAAAATGATTGCATTGACACATTACTAATGATGAGAATTAACATATTAATTTTAATTTATTCTTATTGGCTTCTTTAAATTTTCAGTCCTAGTATCTGTGAACTGGAGATAAAAAATACATCCATTTCCAGGCTATTGTACAATCAAAACGAGATAATGTATGCCCATATATTGTTGGCAAATATATATCTGAAACTGAATTGTAATACACGTGTCTGTTCTGGAACTCTGCTTAGAAATACTGTGACAGGAAGGAGAAATCACACTAATGAACGATTTAATGTATGAAATGCAAGCCTCCAACTCCTCTCCCACCCATGTTTGAATTTCCAGCTGCCCGTCCAGTCTCCCAAACCCCCTTCCTACCCACCAGCACTTATGGCTAAGTCTGAAACCACACCCTTTTCATTTTAAGAATATCTTTTGCAAATTAGCAGTTTCTGATGATTGGAATCTTAATAATTTCTTAATAATAACCCAATAATTTCCTAATTCTTGAGGAAATTGAATAATTGATATAAAGCAGGTATGTTCTACTTCAATAGATTTTATTTTACTATTCTATAATTGAGCTGTCACACTAGAGGAAAAATCTCAAATTAAGCCCATTTTACAATAGAATACAAGAAATGTGTAAGAGAGGTAAATGTCCAAGAGTTGAAATGAGTATAAATTCAGGTATGGTAAGTAAACAAAAGATGACATAGTAAACAGAATCACTTGCGTGAGACTGAGAAGCCTGAACATGGCTGAGGGACATGGAGCTTCCTTTGAGTTTCAGAATGGACCGTCCCATTCTATTGCTGCCCCCACCCTGTTTCGCCCAAGTACACAGAGTGCCTCGGCAGTCATCAGATAGGGAAATGAGACTGGTCAGGGAACATGGAAAAGAGTTGTCATGCTCCAAAATAGAACTTGGAAAGTTTATCATCTCTGAGTGAATAGGAAAACTGACCATTTTTAGACTAATTAAAATTCAATGTATTTTCATTTGCTATTTTGTGCCCACACATTTATTTCCCCCTCCACATCATTAAAACCACAGATACCATGGGTTTCTGACTAGTTTTCATGGAAATAAGTAAAATGTTGTTTTAAGGTTCTTTAAAAAATCCTGTTATATTGAGTTGTGCTTTATATTTTTGATAGAAGTTGCATCTTTGAAATAATTAAATCAACTTGTTTTCATTTGATTTTGCTTTTTATGAATGAAATTGTCAAGCTGGAAAAGGACAATTTCCACTTTTGGTAAAGCACAGTGGAATACTACAGGCCTGGGTATAAGCATGATAGCTGGAGAGGAAAATATGTAGAATAAGGAAAATTTTGTTATTCCTATATATTTTCCAAGACTGAAATTCATGGATCTGTTGTTTAAAGACAAACAAAATGCAAAAGTAAGACATTTCACATTAAAATATCAAACTTTGGCTGCCATAAACTTAATAGTAAGTACATTTTCATTTTCTGATTCACTTACGCTCTGAATCTCCTTGGAACCATTTTCAAGTCCAATGTGTGGCAGCCGTGCTCCCTCGCTTTCTTCTTGTGTGGAATGTGCTCTAACGGCACTTACCTTAGGTGGATGCTGTAAATATCAAATGCATTAAAGTCAATAGAAAGCACAGAATGTTAGTTGCTCATAGAGAGTTCTATGTAAGTGCTAGATATAGTTATCATTATGATTTTTATTGAGATACTTTAATTAACATCTCCATTTTGTATACATAGTTTCTTACAAGTTCTTAACTAGCTCTAAAATCATCCTTAAGTTTGAAAACCTATCATTTAAAAGTTGGTTATAATGATAGAATACTTTTTTCTTTTAGTTAGTTTTAGATTGGCTATTAAGTTTTTAATATCTTTAGCTATAGTATAAAGATTAGCATTTAGAAATTAATACTCAGACTTACAACACAAAGAAAACATCATTATTGCTGACTGTATATATATTTTTTTTCCTGAAGAGAGTTAAGTACAGTTTTCCCTACATGAAGAAAGCAAGATTTGTGGGAACAAGCTAAAAAAATATAGTAGTTGGTGTGTGATGGGGTGGAGCGGGAGGAGGGAAGGGAGGGGGAACTGTGGTTGATATGAAAAATGAATTTTAAAAGTAGTTGATTTGAGTGTGGAAAAGTACAAAAAAAGACTAAAAGAGAGACATGGGAAGTTATACATCTGGGCCACACGGGCTTCCTGTGTGAGTTGAAAGTACTGGACATACCCGGAGACTAGATGGAACAATCAAGATAGGTCACTCTTGCTCACGTGTTTCACTCTCTGAGTACAGTGGAGCACGAGGATTCCTGCAAATGCTTATGGCTTCCAGTTACTTTATCAGCCCCTCAGAGAGTGCTGGACATGGGTTCAGAGGATGGGATTCTCCTGACAGAAATACCACCTTCTGCTGGTGGGGGCGGGTAGACTATGATACTTCTGCTGTGGTTTTCCCCCTAATGAAAGCATTGGATTCCTAATCTTAATAAAGGTCAAATATTAATTACCAAGAAAACATATTGGCTCCACCTTAAAGGCAGAAGTGTCGTTTTAACATATTAAAATGCAGCTCAATGTGATCATAACATTAAAATTGGACATCAAGCTGCTACTCCTCAAATGTGCCTAGATATTAATATTTTAGTAGCTAAAAAGAAAAGCCAAGTTTCTCATTGACCTTATATTCACTAAGATAACATATCTAATTTGTAAGAATACATATTCTCCTCATGGGATGCAATAAAATTATTTTTATTTTCAATGGGAAAAAAAGCAACCTAGTAAATTCTTATTTTTCCTGAATTGGCCCCCGAGCTATGATCATTTGCTTCATTGGGGTTTTGCTTTAATGCCATTTTTGCAGTCTATGTGATGGTAGAGATGAAAAAGTGTTCTAATATTGTCCTGACCTTTTAGCCTTGTAGTAGGCCCAGGCAAGGTGCTGAAGCAATTTGCATTACTGTGTGCTCTGTGCCATGAACTTCTTTGAATCTTAGACTAAAGAGATTCCATCCAAATGCTCATACACATCAATATTTTCTGCAGGACACCCTTACACTTGCCAGACTTCTATCTGTCCCACGTAAGAATAGAAAAATTATTACTATTGGGTTAAAAAGTTGGGTTAATTAGTATATGAATTGAGTCAATTTATAATTAAATTTGAGAGCAATACAATTTGTCTTTTCTTTTACCCTTGTTGCCTGCCATGACTTCACAAGGAACACTCTAGAAAGAAAAGCTCCTTAACTAGCCAAGCTTTTCTTTAGGAATCCCTACTGACTGCTATAAAGTGGACATTTCCCCCATTGTATAAACAGGATAAGCATTTGTTATTTTGAGTTTCGGGGAAGTATAAAGAGTTTTCATCTTTTGTGGTCATCAAATTGCTGTTAATAATTAGTAAATTCATTTGGTGACTACTTAAAAAGGAACTTGGTTAAGTAATAAAAGCCTAAAATTCAAAATTAATATTATATTTCATATTTTGGTTGTTGTGAAGGAATGCCCTGATAATATATTTAGGCATATAGAACATTCCATAAATATAGGCAGAACTTGGACTATGCCAAGCTGTGCCAAAAGGTTGGGATTTGGGGTAAGTACAGTCATAGTGCCTGTAGTCCCATTGGGTGGAATGCCAGGCTTACAGTCTTCAGGTAGACCAGTTGTCATGCCTGTGGAGATGGGCTCCTCATTCTGTTTGTTACAAAAGCTTGACCATCTGCAATGATTAATATTCTATTATAGTTATTTAAGGTCTCAAAATCACCATCAATTGCCATTAGTTGGAGTAGGAGAGAGAACAAGGTTAGTTAATATAGTTTTGAGTAGCTCTGCCATATTCAGAGATCCATGAATTTGGCAAGTTTCTAATCCTGCTTCCTCATCAATGGACTGGGCTTGATAATATTCTATAAGGACACAGGACATATAAGGGTGTCCTGAGAAGTGACTGGATAGTGTTGCATCCAGTATACAGTAGGCCACCATGAACTGTAGCTGCTTGTGTTACTATTTTGCTGTATCTCCCAAACTTGGAGGACTTAGATTAAAAAAGATAATTTTCTGTTTAGTGGGAGTTGTTTCTGGTTCTGGTCTGTCCTGGGAAAATAAGAACACCCTTGCCCACAAAGGTATAAATAGCACCCAATTAGCTTCATCCTAGTGCAAGAAGCAGAGCTATAATTGTCCTTCAGGATTCATGATAGATTGGTTTCAGGACCAAAAATTGTGGACAATTAGTTTCCATATGTAAAATAACATAATATTTAATTGTAATCCAAACCACACCCTCCTGTACACTTTAAATCATTCTGGACTACATGTAATAACAACCATAATATAAGTGATATTTTAAGAATTCTTTTTATTTTTAATTATGTGTATGTGCATATGTCAGTAGTATGTACATGTGAGTTCAGGTGCCTGTACAGCCAGAGGCATTAGATCCTCCTAGCGCTAGAGTTATAGGCAGCTGTGAGTCATCTGACATGTGTGCTCGGAATTGAACTCAGTTCTCTGAAGGAGCAGTATGTGCTCTTAACTGTTGAGCCATCACTCCAGCTACTATCGATGCTATTTAAATATGTGCTTGGCTGGATTGTTTATGGAATAGTGACAGGAAAAAGCATTTTGCCCATATTCGGTACAGATTTAATTTTAAAAAGCTATCTTCAGTGTGGGTGCAGTAATCGAAGTCTGCACACCCCATATGCAATGGCTGTCCTCTTCTCTTTGTGATTTAGAGGGGTAAGGGGCACTGGATATGGTTCTGCATGTTTAGCTTTCTGTCGTGATGCTTGACTTATTCCCTGAAGAACACGGACTGCAGCCTGGCAGGAAAATGTGTGTAATAAGCCCCAAAATGAAAACAGATTATTGATTTGGAGGAAGTATCTGAAAGTTCTGGGACAATCACAAATTGATTCTTTAAAATAAAACTACAAGCTTCACTGTGACAAAAATCACTTCAGGAAAAAAAATCCCAGAGTCATGATAGCTAAATTTAAATAAATTTTAACGTATCCCAGAATGAACATAGATAGCTCCCTGGATCTGCTGGGAAGATGGAACAAATGGAGGGCTGTCCTGCATGATCTGAATGGAAGGAAAGGAAGTTAACATGCATTCATAACCAAAAGGAAACAAGTCATAAAGCAGCTAGAATAGATTCATCTTATCATCTGAAAATTGACACATTTGTCCTAAAAACTTAGTAATGCAACTTCTAAGTATATAACCGGTCTGAGAACAGTTTGTGCATGCTGAAATGCTGGAGTTCCTAGAGGACTGGGATTTATAAAGCCCTTATTGGTCTTTCCCTCAATGTGGTACTGGAATAAAGAGATTTAGAAAGTTTGTTTCAGAGGATTAATGTCAAAAGAGAATATATTGCACAAAAGGAAACATGCTATACACATATTGTATGTGTGGACACACACGAACACACGCGCATGCACACATACACACCCACACACCCACACGTCTCCAACACGCAGAGTCTGTGGAGTCTCTGAAAGTCTGACAGATGGCTGTAAGACTACATTTTATTTGAGGGGTCAGTGGCTGTCGGAGAAGACTGGAAGAACGAAGCAGCACTTAAGCGAAACTTGAGGTTGTACAGTTTTTAAAAATGAGAGATAAGTGCTTTTCAAACTAACTGAAATGACTGTACAACTCATGCCTCCATTCCCATCCCTTGAAGCAGGCACCCCAGGCTGCAGCCTGAGATGGCTTTCTTCCTCCTGTGTCCTGGTGACTCTGCAGACCTGGTGGCTTGCTTTCTTCTGCCATGGAGCCACTAGCTCTGTGCTTTTCTGCGTATCTAGCCTCCCATGTCTTTGGAAGGCTTGATTTCCGTTTGTCTCTGAAAATTTGTTGTCCCCAAAGTCTCTGTCTTAGATCTTTAGCTTTTCATTTTAATTTCCTATGTTTGATTTTTTTCTTTCCTCTTTCTTTTAACTCCTTTGTACTGTTAGCTGCTAAAACTGTACTGAAGTTATTCTATTTTTTAAATCTAGTATCATAGTCTTTGAGGCATGAATGCCCATGTCTACTCTGTGGAACACCACCATGTACATAAGACAAATATGTTACACTTCTTCCTTCCCCTGCAAATCCAACTCTACATCTTTTTGTTTCAAAATACTTCTCATCTCTGCTAGGTGGTTGATGCCGTAGATCTGCTGTTATCTGTGAAGGAAACCTAGAATTCCTCACACAGCTAGGCAGTGCTTTCCTTCATCTCACCTTCAAATTTACCATTGATCGAATCCTTAAAATATTATGGTTAAAATAATTTCCATACTGATGGGTACTATTGTATCCCCAACCAAGTGGCCCTAATTGTTTCTCTTTCTGTTACAGCAATAAGTCTCCAGGCTTTCCATTAATTTGTATTCATCCCACTTTCAATTTAATTTTTCTCCTATTTTTTCAACAGAGTGATTCATTTAAATGGGAAGTTTTATCATTGTTGTCCCTTATATTATTTCTTTTACCCCCCCCCTTGTCTTTAGGATACAATGCGATTCCTTTAGTTCATCTGGCACATCAGCTTCTTGGCACATTATCGGTGGCCTGCAAACCACATAGCTGCAGTTTCCCAAGTAACCATGCTGTTTCAAGCTTTTTATTTTTAATATATATATTTTATTTTAATATATATAAAATCTCTTTTGTGCAACACAACTAATGTTTTCCCTTCCCTTTTCAACTTTTTATGTGTGGTCATTTCAGAGCCAACTCGTGTCCTCTTTAAAAGGATCACTGCCCTAGGAACTGTCCCTGCTCCCACTGCAGAGCACCAAGGTCATCTAGGGCAGTGCAATTGTTAGTCTGTCTGTCTAGTTCCCTCAAATCAGGGACTGTAATTTATCATAGTAGTCTCTGACTAAAACATAATAAACATTTAGAAACTATTTATTGAGTGTTGAAAAATGAGTGATCCTATTACGGCAAAATTTGTTATGCTATTGGTGTGGGGGTGGGGCATTAACCTTCTCTGAAGGATGAACAGGTTAGATCTGAAATGCTGGATTTCGAAGCCCCAGACAAATCACGCATAGCTCTAAGACAAGAACTATCAGGAGAAACGTAAACCAAGGCAAAAGAGTCTTCAACTGAACCAATATATAAATGGACACACACACACACACACACACACACACACACACACCAGCTTTGAAGAAATAGCATATAAACCAAGGTTGACAGATAAGGGCAAAAGGTTGAAGGTGAAGCATAAGCTCTAAACCTGGAGTCAATTTTTCTAGTAAAACTGCAACTCCAGAACTGGAATTAAGGAGCTGCTGAGATTTTCTCCCTCTCATTGATGGGAAAATAAGTCAGATGGGGTTATGTCATGAAGTATCTTAAATAATATTCTGAAGAGGGGGCTACATCCTCGGCAGTCACTGAATAATTATGAACAGAGGATGACAAGACCAAAGCTTGCAAACTTATGTTGTGAATTCAACGCACAGGGACTGAAATGTGGCTGAATATTGGGAGAATATTAAGATATTTTGATAATGGCCATAAAAGGGGTGGCTGTGGAGCTGGCGAAAAAGCATAGCATCCATCAGAAATTCAAAGTACCCTTGAGACTTGATAAGATGTGAAAGAGGCATGCATTGCCAAAAAGAAAGTCTAGTGCAACAATATAGTTAAATATTGATTACAGAAATATTGATTATATTGCATTGAACCAGGTACTTTATTTTTTTGAGAATTAACTCATGTTTACAGATGCCAAACTATTCTCATACACAGGACACGAATGTCCATTATTTCTTTAATTAAGGAGAGGCTTCCATCAGCACAAGGCCAAGTCTTACGCCTCAATTGCCATAGGTGCCTCAGGTGTCAAGCAGCTGAGTGGAGCTGCAGGCACAGTCTAGCAAGCCAAGTCGACTCTGAGGAGAGGGGACCAAACCACCTTGGTACCAGGGACTTTTACTGTGCCCTTTGATGAACATTTCCTTTCCTTTAGGAATATTTTTTCTTTCAGGAATAAAAACAGAACTATATTCTAAATCCACACATACACATTGCTTCATGGAAACTGATTTAAGAAAATTGCACTTAACGAATATAAATCAATGGCATTTTCTACTGATTCTTCCTGAATGCTCCAACCCCATGACATACTTGAAAAATACAAAGTTTCAAGATCCATAAACTCATAATAGTTCAGTTTTCTAACCTTATACATTGAATCCAGAAGTATATGATTTTTGTGTGTTGGTGAGATTTAAAACAACCTAGGACCATTTTTAACAACACAAAATATTACCATTTGGTTTTTCATCAGCTAAAACTCTGGAAGATCAAATCAACAATTGAAAATCACGTAATTGCCATAGCAAACCATGCTTTTAATTATCCTTATTATAGAAGAAATGCCAATTTCTGAGTTGAATAATCATTCTATTTATGTATGCTTATTTTCTATAGATGAAAAAATTCCTTTAGGACAAAGATATGATTTTTCAAATGTACTGTCAGACTTGAAACAATACTTGGCATTTAGTAAATAATCAAAATGTTTATGAATAAATTACATTTAAAATATAACACATAGAACCTACTATGCAGATAGCAACTACCCAAATGCTTTACAAATATTAATTTATTTAATCCACATTAAAAATTCTTTTAAATAGATTTAGCCTTTATAACTAAAAAAGATTGAATTACTTGCCCGATCCGTGCAGCTGAACTGTGATGGAGCCAGGAGTCCTGCCCGAGCACAGCTATGTCAGAATCTTTGCTCTTACCTTACTTATATCACTTGCAAATAGATGCTGTCTTTAAAATTTTTAACAATATAAATATTCATTTAAAGTGTGCTTTAGTGATACAGTTGAACTCAGAATAAGAAGGTATGAATTTGAGAACATCTTTAGTTTACTTAATTATAGGCATAATGGAACCTCAATTTTCTCATATATAAAATTAGGGCAGAGGTTTTCTTTAACCTCAAAAGTTTATTATGAATTTTAAAAAACTAATTTGTATGAAAATACTAGAACACAATTGGCACCCAGAATGTTACCTGGTATACCAGGGAGAATGGTTCTTAATTTTTCCCTTCTTACCTTTCAAAAGGTACATATTTGCACACGGTACATCATATATGTCTTAGCAAAAGGAAATCAAATTGTAAAGCGTTATTTTTTAATATTTACTGGAGATAGAGTTTGCATTAGAGTTCACTAAAGCATTTTCTGGATGGGCAGATAGCTCGTTTTCTGGGAAAACATATTTTTCTGGTATCTGTTAGTACTTAAACATCTAACATTAAGGAATAAAATCTTTCTTCTAATTAGAAAACCAAGTTATATGCATCACATACATGGAAAGAAAGAATAGATAGACACTATAACAAATGATGTTTATTTTTAGCAAGATCTTTCATCATTCATTAATTTATGAAATTCAAGATCAGACCAGCAATTCAATAAGTGACATATATGTTCACTAAGACCCTCCAACATTAGTAGATTCTATCAAATCTTATGGAAAACTGTATCGCTGATTCTTCTCAGTCATGGTTACATGCTATAATCACCTAAAGATATACATCGATATACAGACCTCTTTCCCAGATATTCTAGTTTAATTAGGTTGGGTAGGGTCGGGCATGCTTCCCCCCATCTTTATTTTATTAAACAAAAATTCTCTCAGGGATTCTAATTTGTGGCTCAAGTTGAGAACACCAGTTCAAGTTATCAGTGAAACATCACTGGCCCTGTATCATCGCTTTCCTTTACTGTAATAAACACCAACAAGAGATAGCATTTTTATTCAAGTCAACATTGAAAAAGTCTGTGAGGTGTTCATGGAGAACAGAGATGCCACAGCATGATTATACTAATATTTAGCTTTAATTCTTTAATTGCTTGAAGTAAAGGCTATCTTTATTCATCTGCTGTCTTCCAAAACTACAAGATAATGGGAAATAGGAACCATACTTATATAAATTAAAATTTACATCTAAGCATCATGAAACAGTACAATTCCAAAGCTGTTATATGCTCTTGTGGATCAGTTATAATTAATAGTTCATGTTTACTGTTTTCAATGTGTTGGTGTGGTGAATAAGCAATAAACATTTTTACAACATGGTAAATATTATTCTCATAGTTTTAATTCTAAAAATTAACTGTAGGTTAGAGTCATTACTGAACCAAGACAAATCCCAGATGAGGGTTGCTTGGGACTGTTAGAATAGAAATGAATGTGATTTCTGACAACTGGAAGGCTTTGCAAGCCCGGGTATCCTAGTTCCTTTCATAACAAAAGTATATGAAACCGGCAATTCCAACTTGTTAAAGATGAATTCTTTAACTACTGAAATTATTAGGCCAACAAGCTAGTACAAATTATCTTTAAGAAACGTCGTAGCAGAAAAAGCATCCCCACTTTGTCTTGAACGGCAAGTAGACCGGCTTGACTATATAAAATCCTTGTCTTCTGTAATCATTTCAGACTCTGAAACTTGGACACTTGGATATTTAACATTAGCTTCAGGAACATGGTCAACCTTTAGCTTATTTTGAACATTTTAGTCTCAGTTGCCCAATAATTTCAACAAATGTTCTTGATTAGATGGGTTTGCTCAGAGCCACTTACACCACCAAGGTGGTCATGGATTCCTGCAGACCATGCCCCCCCTTTTCTGTTTTTATATCCTATTGGATTAAAGCTATCATATAGAACTTTTAGGTAAATTCTGGAAACAAAACTGGCATGATAAGTGAAAAATCTAATTGTATTGTTGATTTCTGACTTTGCATTTCTTTGCACCTCAAGGAAAACGACTGTTTTGAGAAGAGGAATTAATTTGTTGAAATGTTTCTTGATGTCTTTCACCCCGGCTTGGGAAGAGCGTCATGAAAAAGAGGGCTCTTCTGGAAACTATGCACACAGCAGATTTCCCTAATAGGTGTGAAGAATGGCTGCTATGCATAAATGATTGCTGGAAAGTAATTCTTTGTAAAAAAGAAAAAAAAAAAACACGGCCAAACAAGCAACCCCATTCACTCCTGGAGTCAATTTCAAGACTGTTCCAAGACCGAGAGCAACGCAACACATTTTCTAGATGCCGATATCCTCTACTAGTTACTAAACACCTATTAGGAAAAACCCACGACTTTAAGTCTAGAAATTGTTAAACTCAATACAATGAAGACTAAAACTTTTGAAAGAAATTCATATGAATATTATAAAACTCACTTGGAATCAGAGAGCTTCTCAACACAAAATTGTAAGCTATAACACCTTCCAAGGACACCTGTTTTTTTCTTTAATCAAGGTATAGTGAAGCAGCGGAGCCCAACAACAGAGACGCTACAAGAGACCCTAACATCACAATCAAATTACAATTTTGCAATAAAAAAAATCAAAGTATCAATCTCACCACTCCTCTAGCTATTTCTGAGACCCCCAAATCTTTAAATCCCACTCATTCCCGCCCCAAACCCTTCTTACCAGGAATTCTCTCACTGGGTGTCTGGGCACAGCTCAGGCGTTCTCAGGAATTCAGGCTTCACTGGGCATTTCCCGGGCAGGGGATGCCAACCTCAGGGTGAGGTGCGGAAGTGCGCACCTCTCCAACCAGGAGGGTCTGCAAGCTGCAAGGTGCAGCCCACCCAGGGTCCTAGGGGGCTGGCTTTCCTAGTTTAATGTGAGAGCAAATTGGGTTAGTCTTGAGTACTCTCTTGCTCCCCTCCCAATTGCCAGGCACTTTAAACCCTTGAAGGGATAGGTTCAAAGCCCAAGGTTGTAAGCTAGGCTCAAGGCAAGGGTCCTTTCCCCATTGCTCTCTGCTCCGCAAAGCGCGGGAGGCTCACCTTAGCGGAGCCTGCCTCTGCTCGCCCGGAGATGAGGCTGTGCGCAAACTTCTCCGACTTAAGTCCTTTTCGGTGCGCGCCACCCACGCCCTCCTCCCTACTCGCGGGTGAGGGGGGGGGCGGACGATCGCACAGCCGGCCCCGCCCGGACCCTCCCTACACGTCAGCCCCTCCAGCCCTCGGAGGGAGGGGCTAGCAGCAGCTCCGGCTCCTCCGGCCCCCCCCCCCCCGGCCCCGGCGGGAGAGGGGCTTCACTCGCCGCCGTTGCTCCACCCCCAAGAGTCCCCGATACCCCTGCGCTGGGAGCCCAGGGAAGCAGGGAAGGGACCCCAGTTAGACCTTGAGTAGGGAATAACTAGGGGGTCGACAGATTGGGCAGAGAGAGCGTAACCCGTCCCTGGAGGCAGCTTTCTGGGAGTCCAGCCCCTTCCCCGGAGGATGCAAATTCCATAGGGAGGTGAGTTTCCCAAAGAACCCTATCCCAGAGAGAGTGGCACCCTAGTTCCAAGAGTGGTCACACCAGAGACCCAGTAGAGAGTGTGGTCTGTAGTGGGGCGCGGTAGTAAAATTGGGGTGGGGGCGTGAGAAAACAGCTGATCAAGACCTGGAGTGCTGAGTAAGGAGCCCGGAGGCAGAGGGTAAGAAAAGACCAGAGGGTCCAGCAAGCCCTGGACCCCTCTGGATTTGGGCAGGTGCAATCTAGGGTGCAGGTTGGATTTGGGGGCACATTCTCTTCACCGAAGAGGATGTTGCTGGTGCAGTATCTTAGGATGAGTGACGGAAAAGAGCAGAGTCTGAGGTGCCTGACTTGGTGTGGAGGACAATTCCTCTTCTCCACTAAAGCCAGCAGGAGCCCGGGACAACCCGATTCCAGGTGGGGCTCAGCGGGAACTATCAGGGGCACCCTGGGAGGCAGGCAAGTTGCTTCCAAGGGCGGGCTGCCCTCCACCTCCTCATGTCCGGAGCTGGGTGCAGCCAGGCAGAAGCAGACACTTTTCCCCAGACTGTTCAAGGAAAAGCAGCTACCTGTGTGTCCCAGGAATGTAAGGTGGCTGTAACCGTCGAGGTTACTAACACGCCTGAGCAAAAGAAATAGTAGTAATAATAGGATGGGGGTGAGGGTGGGGGAGGCAGGGAGCAACACAAAACACTTTCCTAGGCACTCAGAGGCTAAGCCGCTTGATCAGTTCTGGGTAACAGAGATGCAGGTGTCTTTGCAAAGGGCTACAGCTCTTGCTGCTCCTCCATCCTGGGAGATCAGTGACTCTAGTCAAAAGTGTGTGTGCTTCTGTCCTAATTTGAAGCCTGACTCTTTAATCCAGCGAGACTACGGGGCCCTTAATTTGCATAGTTTGGGACTTTCATTGTCCCAGTGGAAGATAGGGTCCAGGGATAAACAGCTCTTCCTTGGGGGGTCCTCTTTGCAGGCTCCCGCTTCTATACGCCCCCTCCTTTTCCCTGCCACCTCAGTCTGGTGACCTAGAGGTCTGAGTGTGACTCATCACGCATTGCATTCAAACCTAAAAGCACCATGCCAGTATAGGGGAAGAGTCTTCACCTTCATTTCCGGGATCTAAGTGGCAATAATATTGTTAAGAGTATGAAATGTGACAAGGAAAGGGACTGGATATTCGGGTGAGAAGGAGGTTTGCAAAGAAACATACTGAGTGACATAAACAAAGTCTGTATGTGAAACTTTCTATTTGTAATTAATTTGTGCTAATATAAAAATTAAGAGACCCTCTAAATTCATAATTTAGATGCAAATCTTGACTGCGTGTTTTTACATCCATCCTCAATGGCTCTCTGATTTCCCAGCTGCTGCTAGCCAGCCTGACATCTAATCAGACCTTCTTTTAAGAATTCTTTTTGATAGCTTATTTGCCTTCTTAGGGTCCAAACAGCACAGAATTATTAAAATTGTTTACGTGTCTCTATAACAACTGCTGGGGGTCAAATGTGGAGAATTCTCCTTTCATAATCCAAACCACTAAATATCAATGAATTCGGGAAGCGATTGGTGAGAGGAAGTGTCACTGCCCTGGCACCCAGTGATCCAACAACTGCAAAGTGATTGCTAGTTGTTGTTGTTGTGGTGGTGGTGGTGACTGATTGATCCTTGGGCATATTACTTTTTTGGTAACAAACAGTAATATTCTGAGAGAAGATTGGACTTGTTTCAGTAAAGCCATGGCATTAACATGGCTCAGATAAAAACAATGTTTAAGAATTAGCAAGAAACATCATACGTATGTTAGAAAACCGCAGACCATGTGTGGTGTAAGCACAGGCAACTTCGACTAATTGGGATGCTAATTGTGTTAGAAATAATATTGGAGAAGCAAGAAGTCATTATAGGCAGATTTCAGGGAGAGTGGGATCGGGGATGAGGCTCTCAAGGGGTTTGAACTGACTTTTCCTGCTACGTTATTAATACTAAAATTGCTACGCACCTGTTGGATACACCTGAAATCACAGAAGTATAACTCTGTTATTGTCTTAATGCTTCCAAATTATTTTCTGTGTGGTCCCCAGAGGGCAGAGGTGGATGTGGGGACAACTGGTTAAGAAGGCTTTGCATAGTGCTGCTGACCTTCTGAGAGCTATTGCTTTTGCCTATAGTCGATGTGGTGAAATAGAGTAGAACATAGCAGGATGGGGTGGTGTGTTGGGGAAGCATGGGTGTGGTTCCTTTAAAGTTCAGTCTCACTTCTATATGTCTGGACTGGACTGCAGAGAAAAATAGATTTCTTCTTGAAGGTCAGAATCTAAGGTGGCACAAACTTAATTTGTCCTGAGCTGCTGCTTTTCAAACAGGATGGCTTCTATTCGTAAACACGTCTTTGAGTGAAAGAAGTTTATCAAAGGACTGCTCGGGAATATCACCTTAAAATTGATAATCCTGCATTTCTGGAATTATCACTGATTACTTTTGACTTCAAAACGTTGTAGCTTTATGGGAGGTTTCTGTTCTCCTTCGGTCCCTCTTTAAACCTCTTTAGGCAGCTGTGAGTTTAGGGAGCGTCAGCTATCAATCTTGTCTTACGGCTTTGGAGACTGAAGAACTAACTGCCTTAGAGACAAACTCCACCTGTCTTTAAAATTCCCAATTTTCATTTCCCAGAGTGTGGAGTCTTGCCGCGCATAAGAAAAAGAGCTTGCCGGTCGGTTAACTAGTGAAACCCTGGGATCTGCTCAAATCTGCTCTTCAGTGCTGGGGTTATAGGTATGAACTGCTGGGCAGGTGGGTACTGGGTCTCTGGACTAAATACAGTGAGTATTGCACTCATTGAACCTTTTCTCTAGCCCTGAGTTTGTTCTCTTTTTACAAGATATCTAGACAAAAAGTTCCTCTCAGAGACCTAGTCTGTAGTTTTAGTAATTCCTAATAGGCAAAGCTTACTTACATTAAAAGCATATTTAATATTTCTTGGGTCTATCATATACTGGGCTAGCAGCCACTCCTGTGGGACATAAATAGTATAATATGCTATTCCCACTCTCGGGAAGCCCACAGCCTCTATAAGGACATGTAGCGTTTTCTTTCCAGCCTCCTTCCGCGCACAGCAGCCGGTGATTATCCTGTATGTAATTACCCTTCAGATTTACAGACTTCAGATGACAGCAAGAATAATAATTCACCTTGGTGAAAAATAATTTTTTCCCTTGAAATAATTTGAACTTTGACCTGATAGATCATGCTTTTTCTGGAAGAAAGTCGGCTTTGATTTTCGGGCTTTTTTTCTGAAATGAAGCTGGTGTATCTCACAGGGGGCTGTACAGTCATATTTCTCAGCAGAATGCATCTCCTGACATCAGAAAACAAAACACCAAACTAAAGCAAAGCCCAACAACAAATTCCACATGAACCTGAAAATGTCTTTCCTAATTATACTTAATATAAACTTTCCTTGGGTTAACCGTTAACTCGGTGAATAAATAACCGGTAGTAGGAAGCATAGGCAGACCATCCACTCTGAGCAGTAATGGAAACTAATTAGTCCATGTCTGATGAAGTTGGGAAATAGATACTTCCTGTTTTATAAAGAGAATTCCAGAGAGAAACCCAGGAACCAGGAGGAAAAAATCTGCAAAAACGAATGTATGCATCCATTCATTAAAAAAAACCATGAATAATTGAGCACCTATGGCTTACATCCTAGTAGGGGGAGGCAAATAATGATAAACAGAATGAGCAGTGTATAATTTCAGACACGGACACGATCAAGGAGATTGCTGACAGACAGTTGAGAGGCCAGTATGACAATGTTGCTCTATGTGTCAGGGAAGCTTGTCCCTGAGTTGAGCCCCGCACACCCACCTAGGAAAATCCTCATAGTGTGCTTGTCAACCACCCCTGATTTAGAGATACCATTTGCTCAGGAATCTACTCATTTTGGGACTGTGCCTGTGTGGGCATGTGTATCTCTGTAAAAGGTTTTCTGTAATTTAGCTGTACTTTGTCTGTGCTCGGGAATTTGGAAGATAGGAGATGTCGGATGAGTAACCACAATTTTCTGTACTTCCGGGAATATTTCATATTAAGTTATATTAGTAGCGAAAACTCTTGCATGATGCTAACATTTTAGCTTAAATTGTCAGGATATCTTGTCAGAGTGCTAAGAGGAATAAACAACTTCCCCTAGAGTTACAGTAAAACCTTAAATTGTCTTTACTAGCTGTAGTTCTTAACTTTCTGTTTTATAGTGAAAAACTCAGGGGTCAATCAGCTTTTCTTTATTGAAAACTTACTCGGCACTGTTTCGTTTTGCCAAGCATCTATATCATTGCCTTATCTTAATTCTTTGATGCAGGCACATTTTATTATGGTTGTACAGGTGCACAGGCAGCTGCTGAATGTGTTAGATGTTTTGACAAAGTAACCAAGATGCGACTGCAGGCTGATTAATTCTTACACATACTGGATGGCAGTGTTTCAATTAAGGCAAGAATGGGGATCACCTGTCTCCTCAATTCCAGGGCTGACTGGTAGGAGAGCACAGGGAGAAAGAAATACACAGAACTTAAGGGCAGGTATAGGGTCAGACTGTCTGCTTCATTTCCCATGGGCTCGCTTTCTTAATTAAAAACAAAAAAACACAATTTTATGATTCTAAATAGCAGGAGAGGCCCATGATAGGCATCTATAAATATTTCAGAAATAGATTTTAATTATAGAGGTTTTCAGAGAAGGTGCCAAAGGTGTACAGATTTTTCAAAGGCAGAACTTGCAAAACGCAAAGAAACCTCTGGTGTTAAGAGAAAGAGCAGGGCTGGGGCTCAGGAGAGGGTTGTATGGTGGGACTAGGAAAGATCACGTGTTTCATCCCTGGGGTGATCCTGTACTGCTCTGGTCACCCAGGTTGCTATTCTTCAAAACTGATTCCAGGAAATAAGTTGATTACAGAGGACTCTTTCTGTCGGGAGAGAGAGTGAAATCAGAACCTCACTCCCTGCCGCTGCCACTTCAGCCTCAGCTTTCCCAGCCTTCTCCACTTCAAAGGAGGGGGGGTTTCCAGCCTCCGCTTCAGTGCTGCTCTCTTTAAAGAACACGTCCTATCTGTTGTCTTGTTTCACGTCGTTACCTAAACCTTTTTAAATGATTTTTTTTAACCCCGGGTTTCAAAATCTCTACTTGATGGATTCTGCCTTCCCCTTTCTTAAAGCAAGCTTCCTCATAATTTTATCCCTCAAGGATGTACCAGCTAGATCCCCACCTTCTTGAAACTGTCTCTATTCTAAATTATTATTCAAAAGGAAATGTTTATGTTTCTTATGAATCTGAATTAAGGTGTCACATGAGGTGCTATACAAAAATCGCCCGCTGCCATGCACAGAAGGTTTTCTTTAGCAGAAGGAGGTAGGGTGATCCCACTTAAGTTTTGAAGTGCTGTAAACTACTTTGACATCTTGAGGCAATGTGGACTTGCCCTGATACCTTAGGAGTGGACCCTGAGATGCTGTTTTTTTTTTTCTTCGTGTGTGTATGTTTGTGTTTTGTCTGTGTTTTTATGTGGTGTATGTGTGTGCCCCCACCCTATGTGTGAGTGAGTGTGTGTGGGTTTTGTCTGTGTTTTTTTTTCTGGTGTATGTGGGTGCCCCCACCCTATGAGTGTGTGTGTGTGTGTTTGCTCATGGAGGTCAATGTGTGACACTGGGTGCCTTTTTAATACTTCTCCACCTTAATTATGTAAGATAGTCTCTCTCTCTCTCTCTCTCTCTCTCTCTCTCTCTCTCTCTCTCTCTCTCTCGATGAATCTGGAACACAGAATCTGCTAAACTGACTGCCTCTGGTTTATCACTCCCATGCATTGGGATGGCCAGTGTAAACAAATAGGCCTAAGCTTTTATGTGTGTTCAGGGGACTCAAACTCAGGTACTAATGCTGTGCAACAGACACAAGCTTCTGAATTTCTCTAGAGGTCACATGTTTCACATGCTGATTTGTAGTTATCTTTAAAGCAGCAGCACAGTCTGCCTATTTCCCTCAGATATACGCATTGCTTTATATACTACATGCATTTCAAATTTGTAAATACGTTTTATTCTATAAGATTCAATGATGTATGACTGAATGAAATAAGATTAATTCTGTTTTTTGTTTAATCTTAAAAATAATTTAGCAATGATCTATAGGTAGAAATAGTGAGGTCAATTGCTTTGAATAGAGGCAGCTTCCTGTTGCAGGAAGCTGGGACAGACATTTATTCTTGGGGGTTTAATCAACAGAATTTACTTTTCTTGGAAGAAGCCTTGGTTTTAAAGGAGCTAGTCTCTCTAAGGGAAGAAACACCCATTGGAGAGGAGACAGACGATGCTGACAGGGCACTAATGGGGCTATAGGGTAGTTTTGGTACTTCTAGGGTTTGATGGTGGTGGGCATTCATGGTAATTGTCATTTGTGGTGATGGCAACAGAGTTTGTGACTCTGATTGTACTTACTGTAGGTGACAGTGTCCGCTCAGTGGTGGCAATAGTGGTGACGGTTCCTGAGCTGTGCTGAGGGCTGCAGTGGTACTGGTGACAGTGTTGTCAGTTTTCAGCAAACAAGACAGGGACAAATATCAATTTCCACACTTGTTTTGAGCTGTTTACAATCTTTGTGTATGGTGACAAGTTGCTTAATTTCTTAGAGCCTCAGTTTATGCAACTAAAAAAATGCAACAAAATGATAACTATGTGATTGTACTATAGAGATAAAGTGCTTAAGAAAACAGAAAATGCACATTCCATGTTCAACATATGTTTATTTGGCAAATGTGCTTGACTTGCATTATGAGTTTGTAAGTGTTCAACTGAGTTGAATTCAAACTTAAAAATTTAGTTCATATTTTTCTGTCTTTTTCTCTTCTGGTTGTATCTTTAATAACTCAGAACATTCCTGCAGCCAATATGGGTCACTGATATAATTATTAACCTTTGAATGTTAAAGGAATAAAGGCAGTTCAGACATTTCATGCTTAAAATTTCTTTCATACATAATTTCAGTCCTGTAGAGACTGACACTTCTAGAATTTAATAATGAATTTTTCATTCTAGAATTTTCAGTAGTGTGATAACTGAGTAGTTAGCATCAGTATTTGTGAATATGTTTCTATATGTTTTTATATATTTTTATACCACTTGATCCTCATGCAGTACTATTTTCTACCTAATTACCAAGTTCAAGAAATTTCAACAGTTAATGCTGGCTGGAGATGAAGTCTCAAACTGTTTATAGGATTCCAAACTTCATGGCCAGGTACCTGGGACTCTTCAAGACTGGGTTTTTTATCTCTGTATCAACCCTGAAAGGAAAGTTTTATTGGTCTTATTTTGTAGGAAATTATAATAGTTAAGAATTTTGATCGATGTCATGGAATGCATAGCAATTTCAACTCATGGATCTAGAGTTTACTATTTCTCGGGTCATGTGCTGCTTCTCCCATACTTTCTTACTTATCTACTTCTGCACTTTTGCTCATGGTTGGCTCTTATTCTAAAACACACTTCATACGTCATTGTTTATGTAAAATCTCCAAAGCTACCCAAAGCTTCACTCAAGTACAGTCATATGACTTTAGAAAACTTCCTTTTTCATTTTGTGCCTCATTTCCTCAACAGAAAAAAATGGGAAAGAAAATAACTGTTTTTGTATTCTGCAAATGAACTAAGATTAAATATGGTATTTTTATGCTTTATTCCATACTCGTGTAAGCACATGGTCATAAGTGTGCATGCATGCTTATAAACTTCAATCTATAGCTATTGAAGAAATTAGATCAGTTTATGCACAAAGTGTTAAATCAATTTATAGAAGCAGATTTGTTAGACAGGAATATTCTAGTTGAAAAATATTGAACCTGTAATATAGAGAAAATTTGTATCTTGGGTCACATAGTTGGGATAAATAGCTCTGGAATTTGGCATTTTTATTTATTATTAATTAATTGTTATTTATTATTATTATTATTATTATTATTATTATTATTGGTTTTTGAGACAGAGTTTCCCTGTGTAGCTTTGAAGCCTATCCTGGAACTTGCTCTGTAGACCAGGCTGGCCTTGAATTCACAGAGATCCTCCTGGTACTGCCTCCTGAGTGCTGGGATTAAAGGTGTGTGCCACCACTGCCCAGCCATTTTTATTTTCTTTATCAGAATATTTCTTTATTTCATTACATTGGAATATTCTGCCTTGCAAAACTTAAAAACTTGCCACTGAACTTCTTGTTCCTCTTTAGCAGAGCACATCGCATTGTCACTATTGTAATATCGTTCTTGCCACTCGGTAGAGGCAGAGGGTTGTCTTTGCTCCCCACACTGTACACAAAACATTTTCTGAATTGATTGAACATCTACTATAACAATGATATTCAGTGATTATTCATCAGGTAGAAATTGAAGTCTAGGAGGTCTCACATCAGTCTTCAGTTTCTCATCAGCTCTGAGGGCCAGGACAATTGCTCAGAGGAGGAAACTGAGAGGAAGAAGCCTCAAGGTTACCGGTGTTTCCAAACCCACCAATGGGAATAAACTGTGCATTCACTTGACCTTTGAAGGCAACTCTAGCTTTGCTGTCTTCCTGTAATACAGATAAGTGAGAATTGCTGGAGGATATTTTTTCCATAATAATTTTCTTAATATTTTAAATTCTCATATCTATTTTGTTTATTTAATAAAGTATTTCAGGAAATTGAGTGTTACACATTGCAGGATATTTGGAAAATAAAAGAAATGAATTGCCTGTAACCTCAATAGTCAGTGATAAGCAACATTAACATTCTGTTTCATTTTACCCATTAGTTTTTCCTTGTAAGAAATATTAATGGTATCTGCTTATCTTTCTCTTTTCTTAAATTACATTTGAATTGAGATTGCAATTCCTTTAGAATGCAACTCCAGTCATAGTCCAGGATCTAGTAAATAAAAGCGCTTTATATAAAATGGTGTGAAATGACCTCCTCAGAACCCAGGAGCTCTGTCTAACCAGGTATTTGATAGGAAACTCAAAGAGGTCTGGGATACAAGGTTTCCATGCGTTGGTAACTCTTCAGATTTTCCCAGGCTGCAGTTTCTTTTTCCAGCTGCAACCACAGCAGCATGAATAACAACCACAGGCACCTGTGTACAGATAGCTTCTGCCAGTACAGCTAAAGAGAATCATTCTCCAGAGTAGCAGACATGAACATTTAGAGCAAAACATACATAGAGTTTTGGTATTTGCATGCATCTGCTTGTAGACATTAATTTTGACCATGTTTAGGAAACTACAAATGATTTCATTTCTGTAACTATTTCAAGACTTTGCTGTGACAGTTGTAGACTTCCTTAAATCTTGTATGCATTTCTAACTTACATAAATAATGGTTGATTTTTTTCCAAAATGTTCTTTATAAAAAAAAAAAGTGAGAATGCAGACTCTAGTGAGAAGGTAGGGAATCAATTAGGACCAGAATGTTGAAGTTGGCTGGTTGGAACTCTCTTGCCGTATTGCCTACTCTGTGAGACCTGAAGGGCTACCAAACATTCAAGTGTGGCTAATAATAGTAGGGTTTAATTTGTCTTCAAGAATAATATGGAGATAGGTACTCAAGAGAAAACATTGCTAGTAGGGTCCGCCTATACAAAGTCCCCAAAGCTCCGGGCTGCTTTCAACTTACTTCTCCATTGTTAGGGTCGCAGGTTCATGTGGGTGAAAAGATAGTTCTGGTACCAAAGCCATGTTTCAAGCTGAAGGCTATAGATCTTAGGAGAAAAAACATTAACAGGTATATGGATATGGTAACTTTCTTTTAAAGAAGGTTCCAGAAGCTACCTAGTTTCTCTCTTACTAAAAACATTTTAGATGGAGCTGGATACATGGCTCAGAGGTTAAGAGTACTGGCCGCTCTTGCAGAGGACCCAGATTTGAGTCTTAGCATCCACGCAGTGGTCGACTTATGTCTGTAACTCCAGTTTTAGGAGATATGAGACCTTTTCCTGGCCTTGTTTGTCAGTAGATACACACACACACACATATACACACACACACACAGGCACATATATAACAAAATAATAAAAAAATGCCTGGACTATAGTCATATGGTTATGTTCACTTGCAAAAGAATAGGAAAAATCTTATCTTTATCTGAGTTACTATGCATATAAATTATAACCTTGTAAAATAAAAATACAGTGGATACTAAGGAAAATTTTGATCTTTTTCAGAGAGAATTTTAAAAGCCATTGCAAATAATATTTATATTTTTATTCAGTATGTATCTGTGTTTTGAGTAGCTGTTTAGTGGAACTGAATTCTGCAGTATCAGATGCCTGGTGTAGAAGTCAGCAGACTGCAACCTGTGGGCCAGATTCTGCTGCCGCCAGTTTAGTAAATAAGGTTATGTGGGAATATGGTCACGCTCTCTCGTTTGTGTGTTGTTTGTGGCTGTTCCGTTATCACAGACGCAGGGTAAGGGAGCTGCAGCTCTGAATTCAAACATTTCCAACTCACTTTGCAGAGAGAACGTTCGTGGAGTCCTGCTCTGGACACTGCAGTTTTGCAAAGTTTGGATTATTCACTTTTTCTTTAAAGCATGCCGAATCACTAGTAATTACACTGAGAGGCATCTATAATAAGACATTCTAGGATGTTATATATTACTAGTTAGGTGGAAGATGATAAAAAGCCAATATGTAAGACTAAAAATAGAAATGGAGTTTGAATTATTAAAAATGGAAGTGATTTTTGAAAAAATATTAGGGCCTGTCAAACTTAGGTCATGGGTTTATGGAAGCCTATTATTTTCTCTGTTGCTTTGGAAAGTTCAAACAAATATTCTGCAATTAAATAATTTGTAAGGATTTAAAACAAGAGTACATGGCTTCTCTGAAAAATAATTGCAAAAAGCTGGAATCAAGAGCCAAAAATGAGACTGGGGAGATGAGCTGCCTCAGTTGCTGCAGTCCTTACCATGAGAGCATGGAGACAAGTTCAATCCCCAGAACTCACGTAAAAACTTGGGGTGTCGTCCTTCACATTTTATAGTTCCAGTGCTAGGGAGGCTGAGATGGCCAATCCCTGCGGCTTCTGACCAGCCTAACCTAGTGAGTTCCGGTCTAGTGAGTGACCCTGTTTCAAATAACATTGTGGACAATACCTGAAGAATTACCCCACAGTTGTCCTCTGGCCTACACGCACATCCATATACGCACACACATAGAAGAGAAGAAAGCAAGATTGCAGGGGCCAGAGCAAAGTGCAACAGTGCCTTCTGGACATTAAAGGATTGGTGCACAAAGCACTCGCAGAGGTTGTGACCGCCCACAGAGGGTATAGTGGTTCCATCTTCCCATCAAGGATGAATGAGAGGTTCTGGAGTCCCTATCCCTTGCTGTGGAGCTATTGACAGCTAATAGCTTCCAGGGGAGGAAATGCAGGTTTTCTTTTCTTTAAGGGTGTGGCACCAGGTATGCTCCAGTTGATGGTCCTATGTCTATGAGTATGTAGGCAGCACAAATCAGACTCAGCGAATCATAAAAAAAGAAATAAAAAAAAGGACCAGAAGTTAGGAGGGGTAAAAGGACATGGCTAGATCTGGGAGAAGTTAAAAGGAAGAATAGGGGTTAATGTGATCAAACTACACTGCATGCATGCATGGAATTCTCAAAATAAAAATATTAAAATAAAATCAAAGGCAAAAGAGATCCAAGTCAATTATAATTCGAATGCTGGAAGGAGGCTCCTTGTGGAGTTGTTGCTGAACAGGCTGCTCCTGTTGGAGTGTGAGATCACTGGGAACCACATCAGCAGTTCCAGGGACTGCACAACTGTACAATGTGACTGCTTCGGATTTTATTTTAGTATTTTTATTTTGATAATTCCGTGCATGCATGCAGAGTATTTGATCACATTAACCCCTATTCTTCCTTTTAACTCCCTGGAGATCCAGCCATGTCCTCCCACCCCTCCTAACTCCAAAGACAGCTCCTGGATCCAGAAGCAAAGAGGACATCTGAACTCTGAAGAGCTCTGTAGTTTTTGCTGTTATTTTTGGCATCAATTTCACATCATTTGCTCATGCTGGAGTGAATTATTTAGGAAGACCAAAGCCATGTGATAGACTTTTTTAATATTTAAACTTTTTCAAAAGGGTGCTTGTAATCTATAAACAACTTGATATATAAAGGGAAAATAAATATCTAAATTATTTAAGATTTACCACTTTAATGACAGTAAGTAAAGTCTAATTGTTTCTTTAGAGCAGCTTTCCTATCTTAGAAAACTAAAGTGACTGTATATTTATGAGAGAAGGCATTTCAAAACCTCTATTGCTGTAAAAATTATATCATTGTCTTTTAACATATAATATATATGCATGAAACATATATATATATGTTTATCTGTCAAAATTTGATTATTTTACCAATTACAAGTTTAATTAACTGGAAAAGGGTTACATTTTAATTAAAATTTATAGTGACTATTAAGGACTATAGTGTGCTTAATATATGATATAAAAATCTCACAGTATTATCAATAGCTCCCAGGTTTGAGTACTTACACATTCCAAGTCATTATCTTGAGAATAAAACAAAAATAGTATATATTTTTCCAAACTCTGAAAATCAAGCACCTATTGTGTAAAACGCAGGTATTATGTACTAAAGATGGGAAAACATGCATAAAACAGTCTCTTAAATAACGCACATACTAGTAGGGGTAGGAAGAAAAGTAAAGTTAAGTTTATCAAAAGAGACAAGATCCCTAATAGATGTGTAAGACATCGGAGGTGTCAGACAGACAGTAAAGAGTGCACCCCCATACACAGCTCTGACAAGTCAAAAGCCCCATGTATATCTTGTTTGAAAAAACAAATAGAATTTCTTCTTGTTGTTAGAGTATAAGAGCATTGAAAATAAATGAGAAGAGGGGAAAATCTAAAGGCTGTCTGTAGTGGATTATCATTGGGGACTTCTAAAGAGGGAAAGGGTAATTTTGTCAACTCTGGGTTTTAGTCATCTGCAGTGGAAAGGGAGTGAGACTGGCACAATGAATCCAGCTAAAGGACACCCAGTGGGTGGGGCACAAATGTTTGTGGCAGTGGTTAATCGTGGTTGTTGGCAAAGACCATGGAAAGGAAGAGTGAATTTTTGCTTACTTTGCAGAAATAAATCATAAATCTATTTGGTAATGAGGGATGGCAAAGAGTGAGGAGCACGAAAAGAGAAGAAAGAAGAGGAGAGAGAGAGAGACAAGAGAGAGAGGAGAGAGGAGAGAGAGAGAGAGAGAGAGAGAGAGAGAGAGAGAGAGAGAGAGAGAGAGAGAGAGAGAGAGAATAAAGAGGAAACTGTTATCAGGGTGACAATCGACCATGGCCAGTCTGTGTAGGAACCGGGCAGGGAATAAAAATTATGCTTCGTATTTAATTGATGTCTACTTGACGCCCACATGAGGGTAATGGAATTTAGGCTAAACATGGGCCTGAAGACAGACATTTGTGATTCACTCTTCAAAAATATTTGTCTCTGTGTGTAATTGTGTAACTGTGTGGGTCTTGTCTGTATGTGTCCAAGGCTGCCAGAAGAGGGTGTCAGATCCCTTGAAACTGGAGTTTTAGGCAATTCTAAGTAGTTTCGTGTTGATGCTGAAAACAGAATGTTCTCTAAACTACTGAAGAATCTCCAGCCCCGAGGGACTCTTTCCTGCTGGGTAATGATAGCGACTATAGGTTTAGAGAAATTGCTAACCCTCACTAATACAGACTAAAATGAACATGGGTGGCAATCTGGCTAGAATGATGTTCCAATATGGATTTGTTCCTTTTGGAGGCCAAGAGACTTCCTGTGTGACGCTCCTTCTCCTGTCTCCACTCTCTGACAGTAATTGAACTTGCCTACATCTTACCACTGATTACATTTTCATTTTCTCATTAACAGGACATTTTTTAAAGGATACATGGTATCCCACATGGAAAGTATACCAGGGATGCTGAAACCAAATATAGAATTATTTTGGAAAGTGCTTCTAACAAGCATATATGCTTTCCCACAATTTACTCCCTTTATTATTAATTTTGCAAATAGCATATTGCCACTAGAGTTATTCTCAAGAATATTACTTTTGGAAGTAGCACATTTCCTTAGCAATGTATTTTAAAGAAAATTATATACACTTCATTGAAAATGGTAAATTAAGATGGCTTCCTGTATTTCTGATATATTTGAGCACTTACATTTTTTTTATAGAGCATCACTTGTCTTTTTTGACATGAAGTATTGGAAACGTAGAGAAATTCATGATAATTTTTATCTGTTGTCACTTAATACTGGTCCATTCTTCCTAGTTCAACTTTTAAATAAGTGTATTTGATATTCATAGACCAAATTTAATGATAAATTTCACCTATAACTTTAAAGTTATTTGAATTTTTTGCATCATTGTTCACTTCAACTCCAACTTAATATTAAATGTTAAGTAATATCCCCAGCTAATGATTATTCAATGTAACAACCCCCAATGTAACATCCCCATTTTGGGCATGTTAAGAGTCTGATACACAAGCTGGGAAAACTCCAAAGTAAAGAATAGCAGGAGCCAGGAGGTGGTGGCCACACCTTTAATCCCAGCACTTAAGAGACAGAGGCAGGTGGATCTCTGTGAGTCTGAGGCCAACCTGGTCTCAACTAGCTCACAACAGAGCTAGTTCCAGGACAGGCTCCGGAGCAACACAGAACCCTGTCTCAAAAAAACAAAACAAAACAAAACAAACAAAAAAGAAGAATAATACATAAGGCAAGTTTTAATGTAGTCATAGAGAAGTCAGAGGTAGGCAAGGTGACCTTGCTGTTGTGATGACCTACTGGGCTATTAGGAACACTGTCTCCCCTTTTGTTGCTACTCTGATGGCATTAGAGTTCTTGGAGGTGATCTATTCTTTCCCATAATCTCACACATACCTTCTGTTTAGTTCATGTTACAGGAATTCAATCATTTTGTAAGAAAATTGCACAATATGGTCTTTTAGCTAGAACTGTTCACTTAAATACAACTGTGTTCTGTTACTGACAGCAACTAGAGAGGGTGGGTGGGGGTGGGGGTGTGCTGGGGAGAAAAATCACTGACCTTGCCAGTCAGTACACCATTCCACTGCTCTTTTAATATCAAGTACTTAGCAATATGTTAAGTCCTTTGCCAAGCCATTGATGGGAATTTCTATAGCTTCCTACTTCTGGATTTAAATCTACTAACCAACTAGATCCCAGTTTACTAATGGCAGAAATACAGTGTAGCATAGGTTATAAGGCCATTTAATTCAAAATAAAACCATTGATGAACTTAATATGACAAAACTCCTCCCCTTGTTGGGAGTTACTGCCCTGACATTTGGAAGAAGAATGCCCCGGCCCTCGAGCATTGCTCACAGGAAACCCTTTGAAGCCCGTTGTTCTTCCTGACTCACCTGAGCACATGCCTTGGCCCTCCTCACAGACATCTGCCCCTGTATTTCTCACTAAGGAGAACCTGTCCCCTTCATCTGACTGCCACCACAGCTTTCATCCTTCGATTTTCACCATCATTTCTAATCTGCTTCTGGTCCCCTTAAACAAGAAGTTTTTGATCTTTATTTCTTATATACATATTCACCTGAATGTAAGTTTAGAATTACTGACTCCTTAGAAATTCCATAATACCTTGTGAGAGAAGACCTACCCAAAACTATTTTCATCAAGAGCTGTAGAGTCTAGTGGGGGAGAGAACGGGGCTCTTTCTGGGGCTGAGGAGCAGCCCTGCTCCCTGCACCTTAATAATCATGACAACGTGGATAGGAGCTACCTCAATGGCATTTTGCTCATGGTCCCAGGAGAGCAGAGCACACTTTCACTTTGTCGAGGTGAAAGGATGCTCAGATTGCTAGTGGAACTCCCTCAGGCTACTAGTGAACGTTACATAAAGGGGATTACACAGAGGCAAACAGCAGATGTCGCTGATATTCCTGTGCAGAACGAAGGACTCTGAGCATTGCTGTCTTTGTGTACATGTACCAGAGCAGTTGAAGTGGATGGGAAAGCCATCTGTTTAGGGAGGTAGGTAAAAGCGAGGACTGTACAATGACATCCCTTGCAATCATGATGGGCACAGCTTATGGTTTCCAGGATGCTGAATACTATTGTTTAGACATGAGGCCACCGGGGCCCAGTGCTTTGAATGGGAATAATAGTACTTCAGATGGAAATAATAGCACTTCAAGGTTACACAAAGAATGTCTTCTACACCCCTAGACTTGGGACAAAGAGAGTACTGGAAATTTTGTGTGGGAAGGAGAGGGGGAAGGGAAACATAAAAATAAATGATGAGTACTGCCAGGCTAATAACTCAGAAAATACAAATAAAATAGCAACATTCTCTGATTTTCTTCTTTGAAATCATTGCAGCTTTGGCTTTTAATAGAAATTCAGCATTTCCAGTGATCTGTCTTGTGAGTGGTGAGGCAGTGAAAAGGGAACATTCCCATGTAATCAGGACTGAACACTAAGATCTCTAAGCCTCAGTTACCTTATATGTAAAATAGAGTTAGTAGTAATGATTTTAAGTTTGCTAACAGTAATATTTTGAATACCTGCCTCTCAGATATTCAAAATGAAAATTAAATAATATCATATAATGAATTTGGCATTGACCAACAATCATTGCATGTTTTTGCTATGTATTACTCATTATATTAAACTGGCTACAATTTTACTTTCTGAAGTAATTTTCACAAAACACACTAGACTTCCTTAAGCTGTCATGGGAATGATAGCTGTGTTTATTTTATTCTTCATATTCCAAGTGGTTAAATTATTTCGCAGTTTATCAGCTGTTATCCAATTCAACATTTCATTCTCTGGCAAAACTGCCTTCTTCAATAAAGGGAGAAGGGTTCAGACCTACAAAACTGGAGCAAGGGGTGATAAGTGGTTATTCCAATGTGCCTTACTTTGAACCCAAAGAATTTCTCCTGCTATTAGAGCCTAACTTTTCTTGGAATAATGTTGCATTTCTTCATATCTTGACTTACAGAGAATGTATTGGCATTGTATCCAATTCTTTACAAGATCTGCCAATTAATTCAAAGAAACATTTCTAATATTTTATATAATATTTGCATTTTATAATAAAATGCAATAAAATGAGAATACACTTAGAATGAACTATCATCTCAATAATGTTTTAGCCTCTCTGGAAGCTGTAAAGGTGTGTTGTTGTTGGTGGTGGTGTGTGTCTGTATGTCTGTGTCTGTCTCTCTCTCTCTGCATGACACATGCATGTGATAATCCCTCCATAGCTGTGGTTGCTTTATTAGGTACTCACTCAAAACTTGAATTAAAACTGTTTGAAAAGAATTGCATTATTATGAACATACACAGACGTTTTTCTTGCTATTTTCCTAAGTAATATAGTACAACAATGATTTATATATAATTTTTGTTGTGTTAAATATTATAAGTAACAAAATAACTTCAAGGGTATATGAGGATAATGTATATGTTGCATAAAAATTCTGTGCATCTTACACAAGGGACTTGAACATCCTCAAATTTTGATATTTGCAGGGAGTCCTAAAACTTGCACAAACCAAGAGATAAATGAAACACCTACTCCCACATGTTTGTGTACACCATACACACACGCACGTACACACACACACACACACACACAAAAAAAAAAAAAAAAAGCAAAAACACATTTGTAGTAAAAGTGATGCCTTCTTTTTTTCCAGCTATTTAGATCTAGATCTGAACTCTATGCAAAGCTCTAGTACTTAGGATGAACTTCATGGAAAAGCTCCTTTTCTCTATGTGGTATTGGTGTTAAATTTAGGGTTTCCCACATGCCAGGTGCCCTACCGCTAAGCTTCTGCCCCAGCCTATCTTTCTTCTCTTTCTTCTGTGGAGTGAAAACTTACCTTTGTGATCAGTGAACTTGCTCTTAGGGGAAGGTGTTAGCAACATCTGCAGTTTGTACCTGAACCATTAAGGGAGCTTTATTTTCAGCACTTTTAGAAGATCCACTCTACTTTGTGCTTTTGTGATTAATGATACTAGCTATCCTCTATGTTCTTTATCTATTATTGGGTAACAAATGATCATATAGCATAGACACTTCAAACACAAGTGTTTATTTTCTCATACAGTTTCTTGCTGGAATGGCAAGACTAGATAGTTGTGGTTCTGAGCTTTTCATATGGCTATTCTGTTTTATTCTTTTTTTCCAAGACAGGGTTTCTCTGTAGCTTTGGGGCCTGTCTGGGAACTAACTTGTAGGCTGGTCTTGAACTCATGAAGATCTGCCTGTCTCTGCCTTCTGAGTGCTGGGATTAAAGGTGGGTAACCGCTCAGCCCAGCTCATAAGGTTATTCTTAAATTAGTGCCACAGTCTCTGGGAACTTTGGCTGGATGGAGGGCTGAACTTCATGATAATCAGTTATTGTTTGCTGGCTGGAGGCTTTAGTCAATCCAGTAGCTGCTCTGTAGCAGCCTGAGTGTCCTGATGATATCAGCTGCAGTGTGTAACCCAAGAGGAGATGCCAATGCTTAAGACAAGATGCCTTCCATGGAGACAATCCTTCACTCTTGCTATGTAACACTGCTCAGAAGTGAGTCGGTATATCCAGCTCACTCTCAAGATAGGGAAGTAGAACTTTACCATGTAAAAGAAATGCCATCAAAAATTTTGTGGACATACTTTGATCACAATACTTCGGCATTACTGTAATAACCTCCCTAGAAACTTCAGCAAGTCAACAGTTTGCCATATTGTCTCTTTTCTTCCTTACCAGTACTTCTTCCTGTCAAATTATAAGCACCTGTGAGTGATATGCACTGAAATCGGTGGTACTACAGACCAATTAATGCAATTAACCCCTTTAATTATCAAGAAAGTTCATATTTCCACAGAACAGGGTAGATTAGCTTTCGTAGGAGTAGGCTTATAAATGCACCATTCTTTTCTTATGATAGAATTATAGTTCAAGTGTTTTCCTTTAGAATTTTTTCTTTTCTACCCATAAGAACTTCACCAAGGTGACTGTGTTGTGTCTTATGTGTCTTTGGCTAAGAGTCACTGAATTATTGTAGATTCTTCACAGTCACAAAAAGATTATTTTCATCACAATGGGGCATAATTTTACATTAATGGCACCAAAGAGCCATGGTCCTAACCATCTGTGCCCTTTCTTTCTTTCTTTCTTTCTTTCTTTCTTTCTTTCTTTCTTTCTTTCTTTCTTTCTTTCTTTCTTTCTTTCCATACTGACTCTGGAATTGTCTTTATGGTTTACTTCATTCCATTGAGCATCAGAATACGTGATGTCGGCTGTGGTGTAAGGAACATGTGGATGGGGCTGAGCTAGCCTCTGCTAACTGCTCCAACCAGCTCCATCTACATAAGTGACGTCATCTGGGACAGGGCAGTCCCTGGTCAACCTTCCAGCTGACCACACACTCATGGAGAGCCAAATGGCATAGAAACAAACCATCTAGTTAGCTCCGACTCTTCAAAGATGCTTGGAGAGTTTGCAGTGTATTCTAATTTTTGTGGTTTCAGATGTTAGCATAAACATTAAAGAAGAGTATTTAAATACTCATGTAAGTGATGTAGCTTATCTCTAAATATCCCTAGAATCAATCAAGACCACCACATCAAAAAGCAGCAACTTGCTCTCTAAATGTTGCTTGTCTTGTGCAAATAATTTACAAGCTAAGGAGGTATTTTTAGTCAGCGAAATGAGGTCCAGACTGAAAATAATAGCTAATGAGCAATAATAATATTGGAGAAATAATATAGAAAAGAATAACATAGAGAAAATTAAAGAAGGAAAGAAAGAGAGAGGGAGAGAGGAGGGGAAAGACAGAGACAGAGAGAGATGGTTTTAGCTTTCTGGGGTTGTCACTCAATCACATAGATTTTAATAGGCAGTTGAGAAAATTTCTAGTTGTGCTGTTATGATGGTTAATTTCAATTAGTTAAATAAATCTTGAATTTAGCTTTAGTAAGATACACATTTGGACATGTCTCTGAAGATTTTTTCGGGGAGGGTTAAATGAAGAAGGAAAACGCTCCCTGAAGTGGGTGGCACCATCTCGGGGGCTAGGGCCCGGGCTGAATAAGCAGATGTACAAGCAGCTTTACACACTCAGTGCCATGCATCCTCCAGGGAGACGGACCATACCTTTCCAATCTGTGAGCAAATGGAAGCCTTGCTTCTTCAGTTGCTTTCTACCAGATCCTTAGTCACAGCAAGGAGAAAAACTGTCCTCTAGTTTTCCTAACAACGCTTTGGAATCCTAGAGTCTGCCATATCCGATGCCAATAGCTGGGCTCCAAAAATTTCCTTAGGGACAAACCAGAGTCAGCCCCCTGCACAAGGCTCCTTCTGTGTCCCTGCCATTCACCTCTCAATCCTGCTTCTGGGTTTTGAATGAAAATCTCAAATTTAGAATATAATAGATGCTGATACATGAAAAACTATGTAGTAGAATACATTAGTCTTTTGCTACTAAAACCTTTCCTAACATAAAGATGAACTTTCTCAGAGATACTTAAAAAAATAAGGAAGCACAGAGAAACCAGTAATCAATGCTCATGTCCCAGTCGTTCCAGTGCTGTCCGCTCTGTCCGCGTCTCCCCACGCCTGGAGAATTACTGACTCTGCACAGCACCAGCTTTGACCCCCACTAATAATTTAACCTCCAGAAGCTTCTCTGGCTCCATGTAGGATTCAGAGCACTTGGTTGAAGGCTTAAAAATAAGTTCTGTATCGTTTTCCAAACACATCGCAGCTATACGTGGCTAGATTTCTTTTCCTGCAGGGGATGCTTGTTTATTGGACTGCTCTGAAGCTGATAGTGTGGGTCCTGGCATCAGGACTCAGATCCTCTGCAGGAGCAGCTCTCTTAACCTCTGTGTCATCTCTCCAGCCCCCGTTTGACAAATTTTCAAGTGGTCTTCTAAACTTCAGCTGGAAGAATTACTTGGATATCCAAATCTTTCCAGTGTCAAAAGCTGTACTTCATTTTAAAGTTTTAAAATAAAAAGCTCCCTCCTAATCAGATTATGTGAATATAGTAACTTTACTGTAAATGCCTATTTTTAGGTGTGTACCTGTTTGCTAAATTTATCACACAACACTTGATGCATGTTTAGAGCGAATACCATAAAAGTATTAGTCAAAATACAGTCTCTCACTATGCTCTTCATCCCCCAAGCCTCAGCCTCAAACAGTCCTGTGGAAGTATCTGCTCAGAGTCTTTGGCCACCACCCACTCAGGTCAAATGGCAGTATGGGATACCTCTTCGTGGCAGCTTGAATTATACAGAATAAAATGATGAGTAAAAATCCATGTCCAAGTCAAAGCAAATGGGTTTTCATAAAGTTTAGCTTATAAACATCTGATAGTGATTAAGGAAAGGTTTGCGGTTGATAGGTGTTTAATCCTAATTTCATCTCATACATTCAAAGATTAATAATATAGATGTATATGTTGGGAACAAAGTCACACATGACTTGGAGCGCCTCTGTGAGAAATGATGCTGGGTCTTTTAGGACTGAAATAATTAAGCTTTTTCAGCTTCCAGCTTACTCTCAGGTTTGCTTTCAAGAATATTTAACTTCAGCACTATCACAATTCTTAATGCTATTTTTAACTAAATTTGCTTTTTTTATTTTAAAACACAACAAAACAAAAAACAAGCCAGTGCTACTACAAGCTTTCATCTTATATTCCAGTAGTACAGACATTTAAAGTCCAGTTTGTGCTAAACTATTTTTTACCCTAATTACTTATACACAAAAGTCTGCCTAGTATTATTATAACTTAAAGTGGCTTTCATTATAATACATGATAAAAATGGGATAAGAAATGATATAAATATATTAATTGTTAAATAAGTAGGTAAAATGTGATGTAAGTAAATTTAACCAAATTGGTCTTATTAGCCAAATTAAGATGAAATATAAAATTTTAAATATGATATAAATAATATTTCTATTTTAGTCTGCACAAAGACAAAAACAGCAAATAATAGGTCATTATCTTTTACTTGGGAATAAAGGCATATTCATTTTACATATATATGTAAAATTTTTATATATATATACACACACACATGCCTTTTATACATCTTTTTATGTCAAAAAGAAAATAGGACTGCAGTAAAATGATCCTGCTATTTGTATATGTGTTTTGTTGCATATAATTTTTCAGGGTGTATCAAAATGTGCTTTTTAAGAGTAAGTGGACATGTTCTATATTAAGGACAGTGCAGCTTATATTATTGGATTTTCTTTCTTTGTATTTCAGTCTTTCTTCTTCTCACATTAAATCCATCAGAAAAAGGAGATTATTCTTTATTTAATATGGGTGCATTAAAACTTTGGGGATTCTAAATTCTCTCTTCAATATGCATGAACACTTCCAAAGATTGAATAAGATAATGTGGCCTTAAAAAGTGATCATTCTATTTCCCTTTTTATTAGAATATAATCTGGAGACAGATAATGCACAATGCTGGGTAATGGATCACACCAGCTAAGGACGCCAATAAATCCTTGCACTGACCTTACACATAATACTTTTCTAAGAAAAAATGTTTTAAGTGAAGAAAAATCTCCTCCTCATTGTGTTTTGTTACATTTTCTTTAGTAAGAGAGGGATAATGTTGTCTGCTGTGTGTTTTTTCTCCTGCTAGCTTTCAGGGGCTAGTCAATTTATATTGTCATTTAAAAGAATATGTACATATACATATATATCATTACAAAACAAAGAAGATTATTTGGGAATTGACGGCAAAAGAAGATAGCTAAACAAATATAGAAAAACACACAAAACAAAATCCAAATTGAAATAAAATAAATGATAAATAATAATCATTTAGTTAGTAATAAAACATTTCTTCATAATTTTAGTGTAAAAATATTATGTCCTGACCGGCTTACCCATCATTGGACCTTTTGTGCACTCTTGTTCCTTCAGCAATTGACACTGACACCCATCCTAGCTGATACTGATAATGATATCATTAGGTGAGTAATATTGTCACAATGTCAGGCTCACACTGGCATCTTACAACATTAAAAATGTCCTTGTGTTCTCCCTCAAGGCCCTGTTCCAGGCAAAGACACAATTACTCCTTCAGCCCTGCATTTAATTCCTAGCTACACCTCAGGAAGTGTAAGGGGAGCTGTGTGGCATGTTGGTCTTTTGGCACCAACCATTACGTGTGGCTTACAGACAAGTGGTTGCACATGTGTTTGTGTCTGATACAGCTGCTGATTTACCTGACTTGGTAGGTTTTGTCCTAGAAGAAACAGAATACTTCTTTTAATGAAAGAACTTAGTATTTTTAGAGAAGAGTTCTCTTTCTTGGCTTCTCCTCTTACTTGAACCTGGTATCCAAATTTTGAGTTTCATTGCACAGAGTTTCCTAAATTGAAGAATAGAACCTACAGATGGGTTCTGATACTAGCTTCTTAAAAGTCAAACAATTCAAAATAAGATGAAGATTATATCAAGTTAAGATGACTCAATGAGCAGAGTAAAGAATATAAGCTTTTATCTTATAATTTAAAAAACTTATTTTTGTTGTATAGAATTCCCTTTTGTTGTGGGTGCATAAAGGAAAGCTTAGGGCATTTTCATTTCTGAAACAACTTCCAAATAAATCTCTTTTCTCTGGGGTCACTGTGCCTTTTCCATTTTAAAATACAAACAGTTTTTCAGAACTCCTAAACACCCTATACACTGTAAGGGGGCATTAATGCACCCCTTCCATCATGGTGGCTCCTTTGCATAGTTAGTGATGGCTTCAAATCATCTGTTTCTAGCAATTAAATACACATCAGTTTTTATGAAATTCATCTCTATGTAAATCCTGCGATCTGATGGAAGAGTAATTATTGATGTGGAACATGAATTCACTGAGATATGCATTGCCTCCAAAATAAAATCTTTTAATGCAAACTTAAAGAAAAAGAAGAAACTCCTATTTTCCCCTTGTAATTATTTAGCATTTTTTAAGTTCTCAGGATCAGGTATCAGTATCCTAATTGTCTCTTGTTTTCTTGGTAGGAGAAGAAAAGGAAGTTGATGACTTCCATTACCATCAGCCCATATTATTTTAACTTTGGTAAAATATTTGTTTGTTTTCTTTTTTGAAACAGAATCTTCTTTTATAGACTAGGCTGGCCTCAAACTGGCATCCTGCCTTATCCTCTGGAGTATTAGGATTAAAAGTGCATGCATCACCATATCTGGCTAAATACCATGTACCTTCCTCATTATTTCCAAGTTCTGGTGATGCCCAATATCAAGTTCGTTAGTTGGCACAGATTCCAATGCATTACCTATGGCTATCATTTTTATCTCTCACAGTATCTATCCATTGTAACAGGGTGGAGCCCAAGTTGTGTTATTATATATTTTCTGTATCACCCTTTCACTCTAACTATAAAGAATTCGGAAAAGAACTCAACCCACGAAAGGATTAATTACAATAGTTTCATGACGGCTATGGAATAAACTTTAGCAATGTGAATTAGAAATTTAGAAAAAAACTAATTGTGTTTCTTTGAGGCAAGTCATGAAATAGTCACTTAAAACTGATCCACTTTTGCTTGGCCTCATTGATGGGTTCTATAGAATCAGTTCTGCTTTTATTATCAGAAAATGAGTCTTAAATTTCCAGGTCTTGGCTCATATTTCCGCTCTCTTATAGTAGAGAAACTTGCTATAGTTTTCTGTATTTGTCTACTATGTAGCTTTGGTCTCCATGCTATAGGATTTTTTTTTAAAAATTCCTTCCTTCCTTCCTTCCTTCCTTCCTTCCTTCCTTCCTTTCTTCCTTCCTTCTTTCCTTCCTTCCTTCCTTTCCTGTTTTTTTTTTTTTCTGCAGCCATTGTGAGTACAGTACTTGGGCTAGCCATTAATAAGATTGCCTTTTTTCAAAAATCTGTAGAGATTTTTGGAGATGAAAGTTTCTAAGAGTTACCTAGAGTGATGTTGGCATAAAATAATATCCTTTGAGAAGCATTGCCCTCAGTGTATGAACAATTAACTTAGGAGGTTTGATGTGGTGGCACAAAGCTGTATTCCTGGCAGTTGGAAGGTTGAAGCATAAAGATCTTGGTTTCAAGGTTAACCTAGACTGTACTTTAGAATTAAAAGAACTTGTCTCAACAAATAAATAAATACAACAAATAAATACAACCAAGTCAAAACAGATATGACAATTACTTCATGTCAAACTCAGCACTTTGAGTACTGAGTATCCAGTACTCAGTACTCATACAGTGTATCCAGTTTGCTCTCAAGCCTATTCACCCTCACCCAACCGTTCCTGAACAGCATTGTCATTCTTTGCAGTAGGTTCTGACTTTCAGTTTCTCCTCTGTGTTCTCCCTGTGTAGCACACTACATATCCACCAGCAGGAAATATTCATGGGTAAGATAATCTGAATGTCTTCCAATTTGGGTCTCATTTGATCATTTCCCTCACACTGCTGTTCCCTGACTTAGACACTATTTCAAAAGTTCTAGAAGGATCCTTTACAATTTCTGTCTAATTTGGAAAAGCCTATTTTGAAAGAACATCTTGCCTTCACAATTATGAGGCTGTTTGCTTCTCTTTCTAGCAGCATGAGCCAAAGGGCGCTACTTAAAACAGAAGTTTAGAGGCTATTCAGAATTCCGCTCTGTTAAACATGTGGAGTGTGTCATTTCATTCTTCTCAGTTGATGACCAATTGTTGCATTCTTGAATTCCATGTGACAGTGTGGGAACTGGCCAAGGAAAATAATAAATCTAAATCTCATTTTTTGTCTACGTATTTTAAATGCCCACACAAGTACAAGTGCCCCTCCAGCCATTTAACAGTCATACTTCTGATTCATTCAAATTATAGTAATTAACTGTAATCATATAGAAAGAAATGAAAATTTGCCACAGAGTGTTTGTTTAAAAGCATCCATTCATTATAAAAGTGTTCAAATGTCAGCGGATGCATATTAGATAAGAATATAATATTTGTCATAGAATTTTCCTGTTACTACATTGTTTCTTCCCATGTGACTATTAGAGTCCACCAATTTTCCTTCTCTGAACTTTTCCATTCTTGCTGTTAACTCGTTATGGGCAAGCTCTGCTCTGCCATCTCTATAGTTTTACCTTTGGAAACTGGACAGAGGAAAGCTTCAGAAATAACATTATTTATGAGCCTCAAAGGAGCTGGGCTGGCTGTGGAATTGAGTTGAGCCAATAATTTGTTCCACTTTCACAGTCTATATATGACAATAACGTAGTGATTGGTATTGACCTTGAAGACAGTTGGCGTGACAAGTTCAACTATGCCGTAGTTTGATCAATTCTTAGATATGGACTCAATCTTAAAAAAATCTATCCCTCATAAAATTATGATCAGACTAATTACACAGAACAGAACATAGACAGTATAGTAATAGATTTCTCTCAATCAATAACACAAAGGAAGCTTAAGTATTCAATACTTAGGTGATTATAGATATCTTTCTATTTAAAAACTACTATTAGCAAAAGTATAGAAAAATACATTTTTATGTTTTAAACTTATATTATGAAAAATTTGAGCTTTCTTTATCATCTATCTACCTGCCTATCTATCTATCTATCTATCTATCTATCTATCTATCTATCTATCTATCTATCTCTCTCTCTATCTGCCTGCCTATCTCTCTCTCTCTCTCTCTCTCTCTCTATCTGCCTGCCTATCTATCTATCTATCTATCTATCTATCTATCTATCTATCTATCTATCTATCTATCATCTATCTATCTATCTATCTATATTCGTGTACCCACCCACCTACATGAAAAAATGTGACACTTGATTTTATTCAGTTTAAATTATATTTGTATCCATGGCACAGGCCTAACATGAAAGAGTGAAGGATGGTCATTATTTATCCACTGTTCACTTTGTCATCAATTTGGTGCTCTTACAAACAATGCCATGATAAATATGCATGTACATGGCATGAGAGTATTTCCAACAGATTATGGGAAATGCATTTTGAAAATCCTCACATATCTTAAATGATTTTTAATTTATGTTTTCTCTGTCTATGTATAAGAGAGTTGTTATTTTTGTACAATATGTTCAAACATGGAAGTACGTGTCTTTACTTAATTTGCCATTCTGGGAATACGAAATAACACAGCGGTTCATTTCCATTTATACAACAGCCAGCGTACTTCCTGTGCTTGTGTTCTATGGGATTTTTATTTTCTAAAAATGTTGTTCATATTCTTTGCTAATTTTTAATCTATTGTTTAATTTGAACCGATTGGTAGATAGACCCCCTGTACAGAGCTCCACCCTGATAGCATGGACACTTTATCTGCTTGGACCCTTCCATATTTGCTAATATGAATATACTTACAGTTAATTTTTGCCACAGAAAAATCCCACTTTATATATTTAATATTAAGTAAATACTGTATCACAATATTAATATATTTAATATCAGAAAGTTTTCTAGAAACCTCATCAATTCTTAATACTTGCCACTTAAATTTCATTGGAAGTTCTCAATTTTTGTCAATTTTTCATATAATACATTTCAGTTATATTCTTTCCCTCTGAAAAATATTAACATAGGTGCACATGTTTTGACATATATTTGCATCATATCATAGTCAATTTTCTCTTTCATTTGCAGACCATTTCATTTCTATTTTTGATCATTTTAGTAAGTTAAGTTAATAACATCAAATATGTGCTTCAATACATTTTTGTACCAAATGACTCTTTTAAATTAAATTTTATGTATTAAATATACTTATTACATTATTATATCATACATTATGCCTAATCATCATTTACATTTTATTTTTATTTATAACACTGTTATTCCTAAAAGAAAATATATCTATTTAATAGCAGAGTTTGATGAGTTTTGAAAAATGTAAATATTTATGTAACAATCACCAAAATCATGACTTAAAACATTTTTTTAGCCCCTACTCTTTCCCTTTATCCCCCTTTCAGTCATTCTGCAAGTGAGTAGACATATTCACTGTAGTTTGATTTGCATTCTTTTTTTTTTGCACTTAAAACACTGAAGATCTCTTCAGATCTTCAAATGCAGTTTTTATTTTTTTTATTTTATTTTTTCCATATTCTTTTATTTTTTCCCATTCAAAAAAATTTACATTTCCTCCCCTTCTCCCAGTCCCCTCCCGCTCCCCTCCTCCTCCCTCCCGCTGCTTCCTTAAAAGAGGGCATGGTACCTGCCATGTGGGAAGACCAAGGCCCTCCCCCCTCCATCCCAGCCTAGGAAGTGTGCATCCAAATAGACTAGGTTCCCAAAAAGATAATACATGCAGAAGACATAGGTCCTATTGTCATTGTTGATGGCTTCTCAGTCTGCCCCATTGGCAGCCACATTTAGAGAGTCCAGTTTGATCATATGCTCATTCAGTCCCGGTCCAGCTGGATTTGGTGAGCTCCCATTAGATCAGGCACACTGTCTCAGTGGGTGGTCCAGCCCCTTACGGTCCTAACTTCCTTGCTCATCTTCTCCCACCTTCTACTCTTCAACTGGACCTTGGGAGCTCAATCTATTGCTCTGATGTGAATGTGGGTCTCTCTCTATCTCCATCTATCAAGCGATATTTCTATGGTGGTGATCAAGATATTCATCAGTGTGACTATGGGACAATGCTAGTTCCAGCACCCTCTCCTCTGCTGCCCAAGGACTTAGCTGGGGACATCCCTGTGGACACCTGGCATCTCCTCTAGAGCCAAGTATCTTGCCAGTCCTAAAATGACTAACTTAATGTAGATGTCTTATTCCCTTCTCCAATATCCACCTTTCCTCCATCTCTACCCTCCCACTCCCCCAAGCTCTCCCCAGTCCTTCCCTTCTCCCTTCTCCTTCCCCCTCTCCCCTTCCCCTATCTCCCCACTCCCACCTCTATCCCCGCCCCCGTATTCCCAACTTTTGCCTAGCAATCTTGTTTGCTTCCAATTTCCAAGAGGATCTTTATATGTTTTTCTTTGGGTTCACCTTGCTATGTGGCTTCTCTGGGCTTGTGAGATATAAGCTTAGTGTCCTATGTTTTATGGCTAGGGTTCACTAATGAGTGAGTACATACCATAATTGTCTTTTTGGGTTTGGGTTACCTCACTCAGGATAGCTTTTTCTATTTCCATCCATTTGCATGCAAAATTCAAGATGTCATTGTTTTTTACTGCTGAGTAGTACTCTAATGTGTATATATTCCACATTTTCTTGATCCATTCTTCCATTGAGGGGCACCTAGGTTGTTCCCAGGTTCTGGCTATTACAAATAATGCTGCTATGAACATAGTTGAACAAATGCTTTTATAGTATGATTGGGCATCATTTGGGTATATACCCAAGAGTGGTATTGCTGGATCCTGAGGTAGGTTGACTCCCAAATTCCTGAGAAACTGCCACACTGATTTCCAAAGTGGTTGCACAAGTTTGCATTCCCACCAGCAATGGATGAGTGTTCCCCTTATTCCACATCCTCTCCAGCATAGGCTATCATTGGTGTTTTTGATTTTAGCCATTCTAACAGGTGTAAGATGGTATCTCAAAGCTGTTTTGATATGCATTTCCCTGATCGCTAAGGAGGTTGAACATGACCTTAAGTATCTTTTGTCCATTCGAACTTCTTCTGTTGAGAATTCTCTGTTCAGATCATTACCCCATTTTTTAATTGGGTAATGTAGCCTTTTAATGTCTCGTTTCTTAAGTTCTTTGTATATTTTGGAGATCAGACCTTTGTCTGATGTGGGGTTAGTGAAGATCTTCTCCCATTCAGTAGGATGCCTTTTTGTCTTAATGACTGTGTCCTTTGCTTTACAGAAGCTTCTCAGTTTCAGGAGGTCCCATTTATTCATTTTTGCTCTTATTGTCTGTGCCACTAGGGTTTTACATAGGACGTGGTCTCCTGTGCCCATGTATTGCAGGTTACTTCCCACTTTCTTTTCTATCATGTTAAGTGTGGTCGGATAAATATTGAGGTCTTTAATCCATTTGGACTTGAGTTTTGTGCATAGAGATAGATAGGGATCTATTTTCATTCTCCTACAGGTTGACATTCAGTTAAGCCAGCACCATTTGTTAAAGATGCTTTCACTCTTCCATTCTATATTTTTGACTTCTTTGTCAAATATGAGGTGTTCATAGGTTTGTGGATTAACATCAGGGTCTTCAATTAGATTCCATTGGTCATAATCTCTGTTTTTATGCCAATACCAAGCTGTTTTCATTACTGTAGCTCTGTAACAGAGTTTGAAGTCAGGGATGGTAATGCCTCCGGAAGTTCCTTTATTGTATAGGATTGTTCTGTCTATTATGGGCTTTTGTTTTTCCATATAAACTTAGTTATTGTTCTCTCAAGGTCTGTGAAGAATTTTGTTGGGATTTTGATGGGGATTGCATTGAATCTATAGATTGCCTTTGGTAGAATTGCCATTTTTACTATATTGATCCTACCAATCCAGGAGCATGAGAGATCCTTCCATTTTCTGGTATCCTCTTCAATTTCTTTCTTCAAGGTCTTAAAGTTCTTGTCAAATAGATCTTTTACTTCCTTCGTTAGTGTTATCCCAAGATACTTTATGCTATTTGTGGCTATTGTGAAAGGTGATGTTTCTCTGATTTCCCTCTCTGTTTCTTTATCCTTTGTGTATAGGAGGGTTACTGATTTTTTTGAGTTGATCTTGCATCCAACCACATCACTGAAGGTATTTATCAGCTGTAGAAGTTCTTTGGTAGAGTTTTTTTGGGTCACTTATGCACACTATCATATCATCTGCAAATAACGAAGGTTTGACTTTTTCCTTTCCAATTCAAATCCCCATGATCTCCTTATTCTGTCTTAGAGCTATTGCCAGAACTTCAAGCACTATATTAATGAGATATGGGGAGAGTGGACAGCCTTGTCTTGTTCCTGATTTTATTGGAATCGCTTTGAGTTCCTCTCTATTTAATTTGATGGTAGCTGTCGGCTTGCTGTATATTGTTTTTATTATATTTAGATATGAACCTTGTATCCCTAATCTCTCCAAGACCTTTATCATAAAGGGGTGTTGAGTGGTTCAGTAGTTGACTGTTCAGTTTCCATGAGTTTGTAGGTTTTCTGGGGGTGGAATTGTTAAATTCTCACTTTACTCCATGATGATCCGATAAGACACAGGTGGTTACTACAATTTTTTTTGTATCTGTGGATGTTTGCTTTGTTACCGAGTATGTGATCAATTTTCAAGAAGGTTCATGAGATGCTGAGAAGAATGTATATTCTTTCCTGTTTGGGTGGAATGTTCTATAGATGTCTATTAAGTCCATTTGATTCATTACATCTGTTAGTGCTCTTATATCTCTGTTAAGTTTCTGTCTGGTTGACCTATCCATTGGTGAGGGAGGAGTGTTGAAATCTCCTACTATTAGTGTGTGGGGTTAGATGTGTGCTTTGAGTTCTAGTAATGTTTCCTTTACATTTGTGGGTGCTTTTATATTAGGGGAATATATATTCAGGATTGAGACTTCATCCTGATGGATTATTCCATTTAAGAGTATAAAATGTCCATCTTCATCTCTTCTGATTGATTTTAGTTTGAAGTTGATTTTGTTCGATATTAGTATAGCCACACCTGCTTGTTTCTTAGGGCCGTTTGTTTGAAAAACCTTTTCTCAACCCTTTACTCTGAGATAATGTCTGTCTTTGTGGTTGAGGTGTGTTTCTTGTAAACAACAGAATGTTGGATCCTGTTTTCATTTCCATTCTCTTAACCTGTGCCCTTTTATAGGTGAATTGAGTCCATTGATATTAAGTGATATTAATGACCATAGGTTATTAACTGCAGTTATTTTTTTTTTAGGGTTGTAGAGTTTGTGTGTTTCCCTTCTTTGAGTTGTGCCAGTGGAGGGCTGTTAGATGTCTGTGTTATTATGGGTGTTGTTTGCTTCCTTTAGTTGTGCTTTTCCTTCTAGTACTTTCTGGAAGGCTGGGTTTGTGGCTATGTATTGCTTAAATTTGTTTTTATCCTGAAATATCTTGTTTTCTCCATCGATGGTGAATGAAAGGTTTGCTGGGTATAGTAGTCTGGGCTTGCATCTATGGTCTCTTCGTGTCTGCAGCACATCTGTCCAAGACCTTCTGGCTTTCATGGTTTCCATAGTGAAGTCAGGTGTAATTCTGATAGGTTTACCTTTTTACGTTACTTGGCCTTTTTCCTTTCCAGCTCTTAGTATCCTTTCTTTATTCTATATGTTTTGTGTTTTGATTATTATATGGCGAGGGGATTTTTTTTGATCCAGTCTATTTGGTGTTCTGTATGCCTCTTGTACTTTCATAGGCATATCCATCTTTAGGTTGGGAAAGTTTTCTTCTATAATTTTGTTGAATGTATTTTCTGGGCCTTTGAGCTGTGCTTCTTCTCCTTCTTCTACCCCTATTATTTTTTAGGTTTGGTCTCTTTAAATGATGAATTCACATATTTTACTCAATTTCAGACTGAGCCATTTGCCTTCTTATTACTTAGTTATAGTAAACTCTACGTTCATGTTCAACACATGTACTAAGAACATTTTTATACAGCTTTTTAAAAATTGTGGTATCATTTAGGAACAGAAGTTAGAAACTTTTATGAAGTCCTGTTAATCATTTTTCTTTATGGTGGTACTTTTCATATTCATTGTGTTAAACTTTCATCTGTAGTCATGGAACTTATCTCTTACATTTCCTTCCAATGGTATTTTACTTCTAGTATTTAGCCTTAGGTCAGTAAGTGAACAATTTTGAATTAGACTCTCAAGAATAATGTGAATTAAAAGTTGAGTGTTTCTCTATACATAGAATATAATTTATTGAAAGTATTTTCTTCATTGATTTCCTTGACATTTATGTCAGAGGTCAATAGACTATATACATGTGTGTGTAAACTTCTAAGCCATGTTCTTCTGTTTTGATCTATGTATGTGCTTACCCTTGTTCCAATTGGTGATGCTATTTATCTGTGTTTGTTTGAAAGAAATATAAAAGGTGATATGTTTTCAAATCTAGTTTCTTTTTTACTTCAAAATTATTATAGGTATCTTTTTGTTAACAAAAACATTATCATCTTATTAATCTGTATGCAAAATTTGCTGGAATTTTGTCTGGATTGATTTGACAATGTAGACCCACTTAAAAAAGACAGACTTACTTTCTTAAAGGCCTTGACTCAGTCTTTAGTTGAGTCGACCCCCCTTACTCAGGTACCCTTTGCTTCTCTCAAGCACTCTAATCTTTTTATGCAGACAATCATCACACATAAGTTCATAACTATTTCTCTGAGAATATCCTCTAAGAATATTTAAAATATTCTTTATTGCTTTATGTGGAGTTATTTGCCAAAGTCCATTTTCCATCTCAGTGCTGTGCATCAAGTAACAATTTCTGCATGTTTCCTTATATTCTATAACTGTGCTAAACTAGATTTTCAATTATAATTACTTTTTGGTGAGAATTTTTAGAGTTTTCTCTATGAACAATTATGTCTGTGACTATAGTTAGGAATAGTATTGTTTGCTAGCTATACTCATCTCAGCTCTGTTATCTGTCCATTGCTTTGTATGTGACCTTTCACAAATGTTTCATTATACTCAGAGCTGAGACAGTATAATTCTCCATGGTAGTGGGATAATATTCAGTATTTGTTATTAAGCACCAAATTGACTTTAAGTGTGTGTACTTGCTTTTTGTTAAAATAAGAAATGCCCTTCTAGTCTTGCTCTTCCAGAGTTATGATAGGATCATGAGTGAATGTTAAATTTTCTTATTTTTAAACTTTAATTGATATGATCTGATAGCTTTTTTCTTTGTTTAATTTTTTTAGACAGTGTATTTTGATCACATCTCTTCCCATTCCTCAACTCCTCCCATATTCTCTTCACCTCCATACCCATACAACTTCATGTCTCTCTCTGTCAAAAACAATATAATACAATACAAAGAAATGAAAAGACCTCGCAAGACAAAAACACTCAAACAAAGAAAAGCACACACATATGGAGTCTATTTTCTGTTGGCTAGCTTCTCCTGGGCATGGGGCCTTCCCCAGGTTGTGGTTGATGTACCTGAGAAGCCATTGGAGACAACGAATTTTCCCTTTCCCAGCAGCAACCAGCTGCAAATAGCATCTTGATAAGGGTGGAACTTTGTGTTTACTTTTCATTCTCAGTGTTGAGACTTTCTTTAGTCTGTTAACATGAAAAACTTTGTTGATTTTTTCTTTTCTAATGCAAACTTAGCAAATGCAAACTCAACCTCTTTTTATCATGGTGTTATATTCTTTATTTACTGGCAACGTATTATTATTTTTTCTTTATTCTGTAGTTGATTTGTTAATATTTTAGGGTTCTATCTTAGTTTTCTATAGGAAAATTCAAAAAGTTTCACCAACTTAGTTGATCAGGAAGTATTTCATAGTTTTGAGGCACCTATACTTATGGCATGGATGAATTCTCTGGGTTCCAAGGTCTGACAGGCCAGTTTCAGTGAGATTACATTTTTTTTTTTTTTTTTACTAGAAACTCAAGAGAAAAATCAGTCTCAGAATGATTCATGTTTGTGGCAGAATTTGTTCTCTTGTGTTTAGTGCCGAGTTCTTCGTTTCCTTGTTGACTGTCCGGGTGGAGCTGCACTCAGCAGGTAGAGGCTTTACTCCTTTTCAGACACAACCCCCAGTGTAGCAGTGCCATATCAGACCCTGTTGTGGAAAATCTGACTGCTTCTTTACTCCTCGGGGGCATTCTCTACTTCTAAAGGTGTGTGTGATCTGATCAGATTCACGTAACTATGCTTCTACTTTAAGGATAACTTTACCTATAACCTATAACCTAGGTTACCCATTGGGGTAAAATCTGTCATATTCAAGATTGCAGGCATTATGCAGAACATGTCTCAGAGTGGTCAAGATTCTTGAGTCTAGCGTGCAATTCATCTGCCGCAAGATACCATCTGGCCCTTAAAGATTCAAGTCCTTGCCAAAGCACAGCTCATTCCCTCTCTTGCCAAGGGTTCCAAGAGTTTTACCCCATTATAACACTGGCTTAAGCCCAGAGCTCATCTGAAGCTCATTAGCTTGAAAATCCAAACCCCGAATCCCAGAGCCATCGGAAAAGTAGCACGCTGTTGCCCTTCATGCAGTGAGAGGTGGAAAGACACAAACGATCAGACCCACCAGTTTGAGGTGGCAACTGACATGGTGGGCGGGAGTCTGTCCTTGCCACTCACTGTACCTTGATTTGCAGTGATAGCAGAGTGAGATCACCATCCAAGTGGGGGAACCACTCAAGTGTAGGCACAGTTTGATCTGCATGCAAAATGATACATTTGCACTGAAATTTTCTTTTTATTTGTCTCATTCTGGTCTTTTGAGAACAAGTTCAAGATTTTCCCCAACTTGCTATGTATTCTCTGTTAACCTTGAGGAGCATCTCTGTCCCTGACCTTCCGAGAGTGGGGCTTACACTTGTGCAGTGTTGCCCCTGGATCGTCAGCACTAGGCATCACGCCTGGGCCTCAAGCAGGCTAGGCACGTGCTCTGAGGACTGAGGCACATTTGACCCTCTATTGTTAAAGCATTGCTTTCTGTTTTCATACTTACTATTCTCTTCTCTCCCATTGCTCTGAGCATAATTGGCTACCATCTCTAGTTTCTAATGAAGAAAAGACCATTGATTTAAAATGTTCTCTGTCTATATAAGACTTTCTATTTTTAACTTCATTCAAAACTAAAATTTCTGTTTCACTTTAATTACACTCTAAAACATGATGTTTATATTTTTATAGGCTGAAATTGTTTTCTATTTTTTTAAAATGATTTTTATGGAGCTCTACATTTTTCTCTGCTCCCCTCCCTATCTCTCCCTACCCTTTAACCCTCTCCCAAGGTCCCCATGCTCCCAATTTACTTAGGAGATCTTGTCTTTTTCTACTTCCTGTGTAGTCAGATCGATGTATATCTCTCATAGGATCCTAATTGTTGTATAGGTTCTCTGGGATTGTGATTTGTGGGTTGGTTTTCTCTTTTATGTTTAAAAACCACTTATGAGTATGATATTTCACTAACCCCACAGCAGACAGAGGTCTGATCTCCACAATATACAAAGAACTCAAGAAGTTGATTGTCAAAAGAACAAATAATCCAGTAAAAATGGAGTACTCACTTAAACAGAGAACTCTCAACAGAGGAATCTAGGATAGAAGAAAGACACTTAAGGAAATGCTCAACATCCTTAGTCATCAGAGAAATGCAAATCAAAACAACTCTGAGATTCTACCTTACACCTGTAAGAATGGCCAAGATCAAAAACATTGATAACAGCTTATGCTGGAGAGATTGTGGGGTAAAGGGGAATACTCCTGCATTGCTGGTGGGAATGCAAATGGGTACAGCCCCTTTGGATGTCAGTGTGGTGATTTCTCAGAAAATTAGAAAACAACCTTCCTCAAGACCCAGTAATAACACTTTTGGGTATATATCCAAAGGATGCTTAATTGTGCCACAAGGACATGTGCTCAACTATGTTCATAGTAGCATTGTTTGTCATAGCCAGAACCTGGAAACAACTTCAATGCCCCTTGACTGAAGAATGGATAAGGAAAATGTGGTACATTTACACAATGGAGTACTACACAGCAGAAAAAAATGACATCTTGAATTTTGCAGGCAAATGGACGGAGCTAGAAAACATCATATTGAGTGAGGTAACCCAGACGGAAAAAGACAATTATCACATGTTTTCTAATTTTTATGTGTGTGTGATTTCTTCATTGGTTCTTGAATTACTTAATATGAAGTCTAGATACATAGGGAGATTTTCTAGATATATTTATTATTTTGATCATTTGAAGTTTACTTCACTTTGCTAATGGAGTATAAAATTTTTAATTTTTTAAAGTATTGAAAGATTTATTTTATAATCTATCCTCTGATCATGTGTATTTTATAAGCACATTAAAAGATTATGTATCTTAAACAATTGGGTGCATTGCTGTGCATAACTGGCAGCTGGGTTCATATTGTTAACAATGTCATTTCATTTTTTAATGTCTTTCTTGGGACCATGAGATAGCTCAAAACAGTAAGGCAGACCTTCAATCATAGACCTGTTTGTAGAAGTACCTTCTTTCCCTGGACATTGAGAGTTCCTGACCAAAAATATGACAACTCTCTGATAAGATCTGGATGGTTAGGTCAGAGCAGCCTAAGCACTTAGCACATAGGGGAAGGATATTTCTTTTTCTCATTTCAATATCAGTTCCCAAAATGTAATTCAGCAGACCATGCCAAGTTGTCTTGGGTGAATTTGAATCTGTTGTTTTTCTTTACTCTCTACTCACCTTTCTTTTCTCTTTTGGCCAGGCCTCCTGAGACTGAGTTTGTTCATCTGAGGTGACAAGATTGGTAAGTTTCTCCTTGGAAAATCTAGTCTCTGTAGCCAATGTTCTTACTCTCTCACTGTTGGTTTTCAGAACCAAAAAGTCCCTTGTCTCAAGTCCCTCGGAGATGTTACAGTGTCTGAAATGAAATGCCTTATGCTCACGGGTGATGTGATTTAAGTGCAGTGCAAACCATGGATGAAGATCCATGGTCCATGAACAATACTCTCAACTGATTGCTGCATTACAGCTTGATCTGTTCTGTAAAGTCTTTTCTACATGTTTAGATGTCCCTTATATTCATGGTTTCATGTTCTTCCTTGAGATAACAAATATTAGAGAGCTCTGTACCCAGGTAATATAAGAATCTCAATGGTCCTGGATAACAGTTTTTTCACAGTAGTACTTCCCAAGTCATATATCTATCCCCCAAAAAATATCTCTCAGCCCTCTTACGGTCCCATATAAATTTTTAATTGAACTGTGGAACACATTGACTTGTGCTGTGTGGGACATCTCTGGGACTAACCATCAAGGCCATTAGTGACAAAACTATGGCCTATCCCAAAAAGCAATATAGTTGTTAGAAGTGATATTTTGTAGTGAATTCAGGATGACAGAAAACTAAAACAATACTTGGGGGAACAAGATCAAGTAGATACCTAGGGTAATCTTCCACCAGATCCCTTTTCACTAAAGGAAAAATTATCCTTAGATTAAAGGATTAAGTAATATCTCAAGGCTCTTTCACAGGATAAGAGACTTCTGAAGACTATCTGAACCAACTTCCACCAAGTTCTCTGACTCCATTGCATGACTGTTCAGAGATTTCCTGCCTCTGCATTAATTTTGTCTCTGCCAGTGCAAGAATCACCAGCCTACACCAGTCTTGAACCTGCCTACGATCAGCAGTTGTTGTTCAAGAAGACTAGAGTCTTCTTCCTAGAGGAGTTACGAGTACTGATCACTAAGTCTCAAGCTCATGAACCCATCGTCAAGCCCTATCCATCATGCTCACCACTTTTTTGATATTGTTCTCCGAAATCTTCCCTCATATTTTCCTTCTAACACTAAAGAGATCACCAGTACCCAACTTAGAGATTTCATTCTTGATCTCTTTCTCCAGGGTGATCTTGTGGATTTCACTTGGGATGAGGTAATACAGTTTCTGGAACTTCCGTAAAAATATGGATTATGTCTCTCCTTAAAATAAAAGTGGATCTCAATCCTGGTGTCTGTGTGATCATTTTTTTACTAGTGCAAGTAGCCTGATGTCTTTCCGATGTTTGTAAGTTACTCTTAACAACCATTTTGCTTCTTGGGCTTTACAACTCCCTTAAACTTCTCTAATGTCTTGTCACCCAAAACATCTCATAAACTCCTAAACAATCTAATGCTTTTCTTAAGCAAGTGGCTTCTGAAGGTGCTTCCTGTCTCAGCTTCCCAATCAGCAGGGATGGGAACACACAGTTACACCGTTTAAATGGATATAACTCAAGACAAACTTACACCCTCACTAAAAAGAGATTCTTCAATGCTTATCAAATAAAATGGCCCTAGTAACTCATCAAATAACATAATAACTTTTAAAATATGACTGTTTGACATCAGTTCACAACCACATATCCATCTGTGACCTGATTCTTTCCCATGGTTAAGATTGATCAATGTGTATTACTGTAGGAGACAGAGAAGTTTTCTCTGTTCTCGACAGTTTTCCTAACATACTAGGTAATAAACCCTGACCTCTAAGATACTGGTCTCACAAATATGCAAGTTAACCAATAGTCAAGTCCTGGGCAACCAAAAAGTGATTTTAAAAGTGATAAAATCCTACTCATCTCAAGGTGAAGGACCGATGAAATAAAAATTCCCCAATGAAATTCTAGCTGGACATATCACAATGGTATCATTATAAAGTTTCCAAGTCCTTGAACAATTGCTTATAAAACATGCTATTGAGGATCTGTAGTACTGAGTACATTTTGATCTCAGTCAATTCTATCTCTTTGAAAACACACCCCACTATCAACTGGCCCCAGACACAGCCTGTGCAGCTCTTCCCAGGGCAGCACTACCTCATCATTGTGTCTTTCATTTCTGAAACCCCATGAAAATCCTTCGGCCCTACAGTCAACTCTTCTGCTCAAATTTAACACCTGCTCTACTCTGAAGGTCTTTAATTTTTCTGTACATAATTTTGCCTTCTTTTCTTTTCCTTTATTTGTTTATTTTTAAAATTTTGTTAAGAATTTTTTAATATAATCTTTTCTCATTTTACATAGCTATCCCCGTTCCCACTCCCTCCCTTCCTCCCACTTCCCTCACCTTCCCTCACCCCACTCCTCCATCCACTCCTCAAAAAGGGTAAGTCTTCCCATGGGGAGTCAACAAAGTCTGACGCTTCACTTTGAGGCAAGACCAAGGCCCTCCCCCCTATATCTAGGCTGAGCAAGGTTTTCCTCCAAGGAGAATGTGCCAGGGACAAATCCTGGTCCCACTGCCTGTGGTCTCATAGACTGCCCAATCCGCATAACTGTCTCCAACATTTAGTTGGCCAAGTTTGGTCCTATGCAGGATTTCCTGCAATCAGTCCAGAGTTAGTGAGCTCTCACTAGTTCAGGTCAACTGTTTCTATGTGTATCACCATCATTGTCTTGACCCCTTTGCACATATTATCGCTCCTCCCTCTCTTGGACTGTTCGCCGAAAGCTAAACCTGGGGCTTCCTGTAGGTCTCTGTGTCTGCTTCCATCAGCTGCTGGATGAAGGTTCTATGGTCACAATTAAGGTATTCATCAATCTGTTTACAGGGGAAGGACAGTTTATGCATCCTCTCCACTGTTGCTTAATCCCACATCAAACAGAGGACTGATTTCCAAAATATATAAAAAATTCAAGAAACTAGACATCAAATTACCAAATAATACAATCAAAAAATGGGGAACAGATCTAAACAGAGAATTTTCAACAGAAAAATGCAAATGTCTGAAAGACACTTAAGGAATTGCTCAGCATCCTTAGCCATTAGGGAAATCCAAATCAAAACGACTCTGACATTTCATCTTACCCCTGTCAGAATGGCTAAGAACACCAATGATAGCTTAAGTTGGAAAGGATGCAGAGTAAGGGAAACACCCCTCCATTGCTGGTGGGAGTGCAAGATCATACAGCCACTTTGGAAATAAGTGTGGTAGTTTCTCAGAAAATTGGGAATCAATCTGTCTCAAGATCTAGCAATACCACTCTTGGGCATATACCCAAAGGATGCTCACTCATATCAAAAGGACACTTGCTCAGCTGTGTTCATAGCAGCATTATTCATAATATCCAGAACCTGGAAACAAACTAGGTGCTCGTCAACCAAAGAATGGATAAAGAAAATATGATGCATTTATATAATGGAGTACTACTCAGCAATAAAAAACAATGACATCTTGAAATTTGTTTGCAAAAGGACAGAACTAGAAAAAAAGCATTCTGAGTGAGGTAACCCAGACTCAGATAGACAAATATGATATTCATAATATCATAAGTGGATAATAGACATAAAGCAAAGGATAACCAGCCTATAGTCCACAATCCTACGTAACAAGGAGAAACTAAGTAACAAGGAGAACTGTAACAGAGATACACATGGATCCCCCTGGGAAGGTGACACAAACAACATCTCCTGAAAAAATTGGGAGTATGGAGAGGGAAGAAGAAGGGAGGAGGAAAGATGAGGATAAAGGGAGAAAGGGAGGGAGGAAGAATGGTGTAGGAGGTTCTTCTGTTTATGTGCTGCTTTCATTGGTTGCATAAAGAAACTGTCTTGGCCTTTTGATAGGGCAGAACTTAGGTAGGCAGAGTAGATAGAACTGAATTCTGGGAGAAAGGAAGTAGAGTCAAAGAGAGAGCCACCATGGAGCTGCCAGGTCAGACATGCTGATTCTTTCCCAGTAAGCCATGACCTTGTGGTGATATACAGATTATTAAAAATGGGATAAACATAGATGGGGCAGAGAGAATAAAGAAAGAATAAGGAAAGAAAGAAAGAAAGAAAGAAAGAAAGAAAGAAAGAAAGAAAGAAAGAAAGAAAGAAAGAAAGACTTTCTCAAAATGGCTGGTTTGGAGACTGACACTCCTGAGTAATTCCCTGCCAGGAGTTGCTCTTCTTCATATTGTGCTTTTACATTTGTAACTTACTTGTCAAGTTTGCTTCTCAGGACCAACATTTCCAGGTTCAGATGATGCTTCAACATGAATCCAAACAATACTATGAAATATCATGACACATAAGGCCTTTAGGACCAACTTCCAGGTGTTTATGCTAGCTATTCTTAATTAACTTCTCCTTCATTGTTCCCTGATGTCCCATGGCAGGTTAGCAATGGTATATGGGGACAGTGATATTATCCCATTGAACCTTGGGAACTTCTAGAAAAGAACTTTGCCCTAATGTCTAAGATCTGGCCTTGCTGCTTTGTCATGGAAAAATGTGGGGGAATTAACAAGTTTAGGGAGCACTACAGCATGACAATCACCTTATCATTTGAAGCAATCAGTCAAAATTAACCAGGTTGTCATGTCAAAGAGATGCCCTAACACCATGTTCTAACCAGTCAAATATCAAGCATTCAGAAGTGCCATGATACAGTCTTTTACTGTATAGTAGAACACAAAGCAAAGTTTTTTCCCTGTAAAAGGAACCATAGTCCATGGTTGCATTGTTTGAAGGTCTTCTATTGCTGTTCTGTCTGCCGCCCCCTTAAATTTCTCTTTCTATTCTGATCTCACAAATAAATTCTTTCACTTCTCATGACTCAGGACTACTACATTTCTCTTTTATGGATCTGACACTAACTCACAATAAGTTTTTTGTTTATACATCATATATTTTTATATTTCCCCACACCTAATGGGTAATATAAAGCTTCCAACGTAAAACTTCTTACTCTTCACTTCATCTACTGCTGGGTTAATTTTATATTTAAGGCAAATACATGTCTTATCAGCAATCATTCATTGAACTGTAAGTCCACTGGGGATGAAATAGATCTGGTCCGTTTTATAAAAAACATGAGTACTTTTAAAGATATTCATAATAATATTTGTTTCCTTGTTTGAACCAAACAGAATTATGGATAAATATATCATATTACAAAATTTATCTTATTGGATAAGTGATTTGATCAAAGCTAGATTATATAGTCATACTTACATAGTTATTAGTTTTAATCATAATCAAATATAAGCAAATGATAATATCATTTATATTCAGAACAAAATAAAGGAAATTAGCTTCTCATCCAAAACTTCAGGAAATTAAGCCAAGTAATAATTATAGGGATAAGGATGAAGCAACAGACTTGTCTACTACAGTGTTCTCTGCATAATTATGCTGATCTAGAGTGATAAATGAGCTACACACACACATACTTCTCTGAGGAAACATGTTTTAATTAGCTTATGGTTTATTTTGGCTCCCAGTCTTGAAAAGGGAGATGTATCAATTTGTACTTTCAAATTTCAAATCATAAATAAATAGAAATTACCATCAATACTGGTTTAATGCTTTTTATATTTACTTTTCTGTATAATTAACAAGAAAATGGGATTGAACTTGTTCCATAAATTATAAATCAAAATTTATATACAAAATATGTCTTAAAAATTCAGCCTTTAAGGTTTTTAATCATTAAAATTCTCCTTGGAAAGGACTGGGTGAAGTGATGGACTCAGAACACCAGGAAACCTGGTTCAGGCTTCTACATGTATTGTTTGATGCCCCTGAGTAATGTTTTTACTTTTCTGAGTTTTTTCTTCTCTTTACAAAGAAAAGGGTCAAGCTAGAACATCACTAACATCCTTACTAATTTTAGCACTCTCTATCAAGGCCCTACACAGACTTGCACACAATGACTCTCAATTCCAGTGTAACTTTCCACACATCTTCTCACTCCTTCTCAGTGCCCAGAGAGCCATTTTGTCATTTCTTTTGTGAGCTGTGGACCACCTTGAGCAGTGACACTCCAGGATGACCTTCAAGTCTTAGACTGGCGTGGCATCACTGAGCTTGTGTCAAGTCTTAGACTGGCGTGGCATCACTGAGCTTGTGTCCAGTCTTAGACTGGCGTGGCATCACTGAGCTTGTGTCCAGTCTTAGACTGGCGTGGCATCACTGAGCTTGTGTCAAGTCTTAGACTGGCGCGGCATCACTGAGCTTGTGTCCAGTCTTAGACTGGCGCGGCATCACTGAGCTTGTGTCAAGTCTTAGACTGGCGTGGCATCACTGAGCTTGTGTCACAACAATTAATGAAAAAGGCGACTGTGCATTTTAAAAGGAGCAAAGAGGATGAATGGGTGAGTTCTAAGGGAAGAAAGGAAAGAGAGGAAATATGTATCAAAAATAAAATATCAAAAATAAAAGAAAACCTACCACCCTCTAAAAGCAATAAATACTTGCCATTGATGGAAAACAATGTGATTTCTGTTAATAGGTGTAGTTAAAATAATTGGATTAAAATTCATAAGGCTCACAAATTTTCTCTTCCTAATCTGAATTTTCCATTTAACTACTGCATAACTACTCTCAAATAAGAGTACTTGGAATAGTTGTTTCTGTACAGCATTGAGAACAACTTATTTTGTTTTATTTACTTCTGTTTCTTTCATTCAAGTATGATTTGCTACTGAAAATAAATCCAGATGTCAGTTTTGGCACAGCTCCTTGTCAAATTACAATAAGGAAAAATAGCACAGCAATTTGATACCCATTCTGTGTTGCACAGCATATTGTATCTGCCTTTGACAACCTACTGCATTTGATAATATATCTTAATTGATATTTTTAACATCTTTACTAGTTAATAAATTACTAAAGGATTAAAATAGTTGCCGAAGACCTTCCATGTCTCCTAAAATGCCTGTCACATCATGTAATACATAGATTTAAAAAGATATAGAATATAAAAATCTTTGGGTTGACTTGAATTACTTTATTATTCTACCAGCAGCCTTTGGAAAGCAGAATAATAGAGAAGGATGAATGCCTAGAATTTGTTCTATTTGCTTTCTGATTTCTTAGTGTTCAAGATAAATTACCAAATTCATGCTTTCGTTAGATGGTAATTTTGTATATAATATATATTCTATATTCTATAATCTATATTCTAGTGACATAGTTCACAGATAAGTTGATAAACAAGAAACATTCTTATCTGTTGGCCATGAGGGAAGAAGAGACATAAATATGAATCAGGATGAGTAAACTCTAAAATAGTCCTTGTAAAAATTAGGGACATAATCAAACAGATCTGTACATGTCCCTGGAATCCCAAATGCCATATTAGTAATGGATATTTCCTTGCTATCTTCTTGGCAGCTGACCCTTTGCTTGCTCTCACCCTGAAACTACTAATGTGTGGCAGTTAAAATAATTGGATTAAAATTCATAAGGCTCACAAATTTTCTCTTCCTAATCTGAATTTTCCATTTAACTACTGCATAACTACTCTCAAATAAGAGTACTTGGAATAGTACTTCCACTGAAAACCTGCAGTGCATTCTTCACAGTGAACACCTCTTGCTTTATTGTAGCATGCCATGGTGCAGTCAAGGCACAGTGAGACCACATCTGATAAACTCCTTCATGTTTGCACTTCAGCCATTTAGCAAATGATGAAAATAAAATATGATATCTTAGGAAAATCATGAGATTAACTTTTAAAATAATGTAACTGGATCATTTACTTTCTTAATTACATTTTAGTTTTCATACCTATAATTTAATCTTGTTTCTGAAATCAAACTATTTGTTTATTCAGTAGGTTTTCAAAGTAGTGTAATAAGAATATGCCATGGACATTCTGCTACTGATTGGGGGAAAACCTTGTCTGATATGTCTGATGCCAAACCAACACTTTGTACCAAACATTTTACTTATTAGTTTAGTTATATCTCTATATTTAAGAAGAGTTTTTTTAAACTAAATTTCCAGGAGATTTTCCTAACCTATTAAAGAAAGACATTACAAAGCAAAAATAATTTATTTGTAGGGCACAAATGTACTTTATACATAGAGTTCTGTCATAAAGTTCTAACACAAAAGAATTCTATTATAGAAATACCACAAAAATTAATTTTGGCAAATTCTAACCTACTGAATTAGAACTCAACATCATAAAGTAACACACATGCAGAATATAAATAACTAAATTTTATAGGCAACGGTACATGCTTGGTTTGTTCATTAGTAAAAAAGCAAGTTAGTCTTCAGCACACACAGTGTTTCCAATATTGTCTAGATCAAAACAAGTTTACCTTAAGAGGAGTTTCTAAGAGTTCAGGGAGTGGTTTAACTGCTGAAATGTGAGGTGGTGAGAAAATGGAAAACCTATTACTATATTTTTATTTAGTTTATTTTACTATATTTTTATTTAGTTTATTTTGGGAAAACACATAGGGAAAAATGACACTTGGATAAAGGAACAAAATTTAGCAATAAATCAAAACTCTATAGGAGTAAAACACTTCCTAGACACCTCCTGTATCATCAGCTCTATGGAAAACTTCAGTTACTCTGTGAAGGTGCTCACTGATAGAGAAGCAGGTGGACTGGCTAAGGTGCTCACTGATAGAGAAGCAGGTGGACTGGCGAAGGTGCTCACTGATGATAGAGAAGCAGGTGGACTGGCGAAGGTGCTCACTGATGATAGAGAAGCAGGTGGACTGGCGAAGGTGCTCACTGATGATAGAGAAGCAGATGGACTGGCTAAAGTGCTCACTGATAGAGAAGCGTGGCAGACTGGAGAATAAAAAGGACATCCAGTTCCTGTTTTGTTGCCCAGAAAGAAAAACATACCTGCAATATTTTTGGTAAGCCATGAATTTGACTTCTTTTCCCCCAAATAGTGTTTTCTCTAATATATAAATCATAAATTTTTCAAATCTCAAAAAGTTTCATCTAACGAGCTTTTATATATCAATCTGTCATTATCTTTCTGGATTTCTTTATATTGGGACTACTTTAGAAATAATTCTAATATAACGCATTACAGAACTTCAAGTCACAATAGTAGAAAGCATGGCATATGTTTAATCAAAGATAAATTTCACAATAAAGCATTTAACAAAGACTTCAATTTAAATCCATTCTGAGTCAATCTCTTAGTTTTCAAAATTATTTATTTATTTTTATTCTATGTATATGAGTGTTTTGTTTCCATGTATATAAGTGCACTCCATGCATTCAAGTGCCGGAGGAGACAAGAAGAGACTGTCTGATCCCCTGGAATCTGAGTTACCGCTGGTCATGAAGTACCACATGCTGTTGGAAACCAAACCTAGGCCCTCTACAAGAGCTTCAAATGCTCTTAGCAGCTGAGCTGTCTCTCTAGTCCCAAGAATACACCTTATTGTTTCTCACGAAATAAATTTAAAATAATAGATGTAATATTAAAATCTCTTTTAACTTGGTATATCATTTATACTTCCATTTCATTTTATATATATGGGTATATAGCTATTTTGTCTGCATAGATACCTGTGTGCCACAGGCATGTCTTGTGCCCATGGAGGCTGGAAGAGGGTGTTGGTTTCCCTGCATCTGGAGTCACAGATGGTTTTGAGCCTCCATGTGGATGTGGGAATCAAACCTGAGTCCACTAGAAAAGCAACAAGTGCTCATATACACTGGACCATCTTTCCAGGCTTTGAATTTTTAATTGGTAGTTGAGTATCTATTATAGATTGCAGCATAATTGTAGGAAATACAATATACAAATCATAGCTATATAATCTTATTTTTGGATACATAAAATAATGGACTAGTTTATCTTAACGTTTTAACATATTTATGATTAATGACACTTATCAATAATAATAATGTGTTTACAGAAATATCAATCAAAATAATTACATTAAACAGTGTGGCTGTTTATGCCATTGGAAGATCAGGTGATGTAGCTTAATTCTTTCACAAATCTGACTTTGAGGTTCAGTTTAATTCACTGAAGCATCCTCTCCCCAAAGGCAGTCTGCAGGAAGAATAGATTCCACTTCCTCCTCACCGTTTCCCACAGCTCAGCCGGCTTCTTTCCTCACAGTGTCACACCTTCAGTTTCTGCTGCTGGCCTGGAAAGCAGAAAAGCACTGACTGCATATGAAATCTCAGATTAACAAAGCTCAGTGGGAAGGAAGAAAATGCATAGCTTACTTCCTTCAACTGTCGGCTCCCAGCAGACTTACCAGAACCCTTTTATCACTAGGCATCGGTATAACTTCTCAACGTCTTTCTTTCTTCACTTATGAAGCATGTGCCATTATAATAACTACTTCCTATAATCATCATAGAATTAAAGTAATTGATGTATAAAACTCCTCAATTAAATATTCATAGCAACAACTATTTTACTAATCATGCCCAGGATTTCCGATCAAAACCCAAATTCATTTGGTTTAGATGTAGTGGCATTTCAATTGTATTTTAATAAATAAAGACTGCCTGAATATCTGAGAGTAAAACAGTCCCACTGGTCAGCCTTACAGACCAGGTTATGACACACACCTTTAATCCCAGTAGCCACAATAGTTACCATAGAAACAGGGCAGTGCATGCCTTTAATCACAGTGGTGCACACCTTTCAACCCAGCTCTAGAGAGGATTATAAAATGGGAGGAATAGCTCTCAACACACAGTCTGATTGAGATTCCTGGAGACAGGATCGCCATTTCAGACTGAGGACAAGGTAAGAGGCAGTGACTGGCTGTTTTGCTTTTTGGATCTTTAGGCTGAACCCCATTTTCTGACCCTGAGTTTTGCTTAATCGTGCATCATCTAGGAGCAGATGTTTTAAAAAATTATCATTAACACTTGTGTGTGTGTGTGTGTGTGTGTATGAGTGTGTGTGTGAAAGAGAGAGAGAGAAAGAGAGGAGAGAGAGAGAGATATGATGATTGTGGGAGTAGAGATGCATCTATACTATCGCCATTGTGCCTATATGGATTCCAGGGATTGAACTCAACCAACAGGTTTGTATGGAAAAATATTTTACCGCTAACTCATTTGCCAGTATCTAGACAAAGACTCTAAAGAGTTAATTATGGATCAAAGACCTCAACATAAATCCAGCCACACTGAACCTTATAGAAGAGAAAGTGGAAAGTACACTTGAACGCATTGGCACAGGAGACCACTTCCCAAATATAATCCCAGTAGCACAGGCACTGAGAGAAACAATTAATAAATGGGACCTCCTGGATCTGGAAAGCTTCTGTAAAGCAAAAGAACACGGTAAACAAGACAAAACGACAGCCTACAGAATGGGAAAAGATCTTCACTAACCCCACATCAGACAGAGGTCTGATCTCCAAAATATACAAAGAACTCAAGAAATTAGTCATCAAAAGAACAAATAATCCATTAAAAATGGAATACAGACATAAACAGAGAACTCTCAACAGAGGAATCTAAAATGACTGAAAGACACTTAAGGAAATGTTCAACATCCATAGTCATCAGAGAAATGCAAATCAAAACAACTCTGAGATTCCATCTTACACCTATAAGAATGGCCAAGATCAAAAACACTGATGACAACTTATGCTGGAGAGGTTGTGGGGTGAAGGGGAACACTCCTGCATTGCTGGTGGGAATGCAAACGGGTACAGCCCCTTTGGATGTCAGTGTGGTGATTTCTCAGAAAATTAGGAAACAACCTTCCTCAAGACCCAGTAATAACACTTTTGGGTATATATCCACAGGATGCTCAACCGTGCTCCAAGGACATGTGCTCAACTATGTTCATAGTAGCAGTGTTTGTCATAGCCAGAACCTGGAAACAACCTAAATGCCCCTCAATTGAAGAATGGATAAGGAAAATGTAGTATATTTACACAATGGGGTACTACACAGCAGAAAAAATAACAACATCTTGAATTTTGCAGGCAAATGGATAGAGCTAGAAAACATCATTTTGAGTGAGGTAACCCAGACCCAGAAAGACAATTATCACATGTACTCACTCATAAGTGGTTTTTAAACATAAAGCAAAGAAAACCAGCCCACAATTCACAATCCCAGAGAACCTAGACAACAATGAGAACCCTAAGAGAGACATACATGGATCTAATCTACATGGGAAGTAGAAAAAGACAATATCTCCTGAGTAAATTGGGAGCATGGGGACCTTGGGAGAGGGTTGAAGTGGAGGAGAGAGGCAGGGAGGGGAGCAGAGAAAAATGTAGAGCTCAATAAAAATCAATAAAAAGAGTCATTATCACCCCTTTTATATTCAGAATTGATAGATTGATTCAGGGATGCGAAACTCTAGTAGAGTAAATGCTGATTCTATGTAACACTCCTGTGATCTTTGCAGTTATATTCTGAGAGGGTAACATTTTACCACCAGAGTCTCACTGTTCTGCTTTATTTTCATAGCACTGAGCCATCCCCTTGTCACAATTGGATCTCATGCTCTGTTTTATGATGTGAAGATCAGTTTACTGATCTTTGAGACAACCTCTGTCTGATCACATGTGAAACACTTTGTGGATCAAATGCTGAGCGGGGTTTGGACACTTAAAAAGAGAATTGATTTCTTTCACAGCATTCCTTGTAATGATTAGTCCTCATTACAAAGCTGAGCAACTACATTTTCTTGACTAGCGCAAAGTGAATTGCTTCCAAACATAAGAGGCATGTTTCTATTGGATGAGAGTATTCCACAAAGTTATGACTCAAATACTCTTCTGGAACAAATTGTTCATAGAGTTAAAGTATACAAAATAATCTTCTTAACTCGATGAACTGCTTTCTGTGGACCAATATTACAGATTAAATTTTCTTCCTGGTTAACTTTCATTTACCTGAAAATGAGATAAAATGAATAACGAAAGTAAAATAAGTCAGAGATTTTTAGATAGAATCTCTGTTCATGCAATTCTTTTATACCAAGCTATAAAGAAAACAGTCCTTAGTTGAGGGTATAAACCTATTAAATTAGAGGAGTATTTCAAAATGATGGCCAAGTTGTGGTTTAGAAGTTTCTTATTTGCTGTGTTTGTTTTTATCTTAGAACGCAGCCTGTGGAGAGAGAGCAAATGAAATCACACCAAAACCCTCCTGTTGCTAGCTTCCTGGGTTGTGCTCGTTGGTATTTGCCTTGGCATCTTCCCCAGTTACACTACCCAGTATGGACACTCACCCTACTCAGCCTCACGTCTTAACCATCAGCAGCTCAGTAGAGCTGAGGAAATTTTATTTTTTTAAAAGATCTCTCTCTTTCTCTCTTTCTCTGTGTGTGTATATGTACACATGTGCATGCAGATGTGCGTGAGAGTATGTGCTTGCTTATGTGTGTGCTTGTTTACATGAGAATAGAGTGCCCACAGGGAACAGAAAGAAAGTATTCACTCTCTTGGAGCTGGAGTTCTAGGTATTTGTGAGCAACTCAATGTGGCTGCTAGGATATGAACTCTGAACTCTGATTCTCAAATCAGGCAGCAAGTGCTTTTAACTGCTGAGCCATCTCTTCAGCTTCAGTTAAGAAATTTTATTTATAGGGTTTTTACTAATATTAGAGGAGATTTCCTGAAAACATTCACATGATCCCTTTTTTTATATTATGACTCCTTGGAAATTCTATTTTCTTTTGTGTTGCACGTGTAATAGTCACGTTAAGAAAGAGATATTATTGCCAAACAAATGGAAACAGGCTCTAGGAAACAAGAAATGCTAAATATATTATCTACTTGCAGATTGGCAAGACATTGATTTATTGCTAAGAAAATTAAGGATAAAAGAATTTTGTGTGTCATCAAGATCATACATTACTCCACTAGCTTTAAATCCTCTTTCTAATCTACTTAGTTATGTCTATAGCAAGCTTCCTGCCTTGCTGTTATTCCATAGGAAACATTGAAGAAGCTTCCCAGCAAATGCTAGAACTAGTGAGTTGAAGTTTGATTTCCATTTGCCATCCTGTTCTCAACTGTCCTAATGTTGCAATCCTGTAATACAGGTCCTCATGTTGTCATGACCCCCGATCATAAAATTATTCTTGTTGTTACTTTGTGACTCTAAGTTTTCTATGGTTATGAATAGTAATGTATCTGTTATGCAGGATATCTGATATGCAGCCCTGTGAAAGTATTGTTCGACCCCAAGGGTTGCTACCTACAGGTTGAGAAACACTGCTATAGAGATTTAATATGCTTTTGTGTTAACAATACTCACATACACCTAAAGATTATCAAAGAATGTTTTGCAATGTGAAGGTATATTCATACTCTTACCTACATGCATAAGAGAAATAATAAAAATAAAGGAACAAATTATACATGGCTACTGCTGGCATGAAACATTCAGTTTTAAGTTTTGGATACTCAGTGTTGTTCAGGATATTTATAGGATGGGTTTAAGGACTCAAGTATTTTTCTTCACATGGCACTGTAAGGTAGACCTGTTTATGCCTGGATATCAGTTGGGTTAGCAAAGTATATTCTATTTTTTCTCAAGACAGCACAGTGACACATTATTTTAGAAAAATATTGATTTTAATAGTAAATAAGCATGCTAGAAGAAATAGAAGAGGAGCAAATTCCTAGGAAAAAAATACTGTTTTCATGGACCCATCCTTCAAAAATCTGTCTACTGCCTTTGAAAGCACCTACTGAGGGAACTTTCCTCTCTGGGTAATGGCACGGGTTTGTTCCATTCTATTTAAGGAAAGACTTCCATTGGTGTTCGTGAGTTGATTAATTTATTCAAAACATACCAACAAAATTTCTTAATGACTGCAATTGGAAAAAGAAATATGCCTAAAATTTTCAAATAAAGACACACAGAGCTCCTACAGGAAAGCTCATGGGCTTGCCAGCTTCATGCTATCAACAAGAATGTGGACAATGTGACTTCCACAGTGCTGCTAAGGGCTGTCACCACAGCCTGAATGAGCAAAACAAGAAATCAAAGGATTTCTCACAAATTGTTTTATTGTTTCTGAGAAGTTTCTCCAAGTGTTTTCTTATAGCACACTGTATCAGGGTGACTGGCTGGTTGTTTGAACTGAGGGCAGTTATTATACGAGTTAACTGTGGTTTGTATAAGAAAAGGTAGGTTCATGGTCTTTCAAAACATGTAAATTAAGTACAGGAAATAATAAGTAGAACTTGATTATCTTAAAAAAAATAGAAAGAAAGAAAGACTATGACAACGCAAACCAGAATGTGAAGCAATTTATCCATCACTGCCCAAGAATTGTGAAGAGAAAAGGAAGAGAGCATTACCACAGTCTAGAAGGCAGGTCTTCCACAGGAGTTAGCATCAAGGGTACAGGTAGGACAGAGAATGGCAGAAGATGGAATCAGTGGGATACTTGGTCTCTGCATAGATGCAATCAGATGTAGAAGGAAGGAAAGAGCACACTGGATTTTTATGCTGCTTCTGCCTTCATGTCCTTTTTGCTGTACTTCTCACTGGGGACAAGCCTACTTGGAAGTCAAAAAGCAAGACTGACAATTAATTTTGTGAAAAACCAAAAAAGATGGGTGGAGATAATTTATATCATGAACTCTCACTGATACATAAAATAAAAATACCCTGAGAAATTCAGGAAGACAGTATTTGTCATCTATATGAAAGAATCAAATAACAAGCAGCAGTTACAATTACAATAAGTAGCATGTTTTTGGTTTTCCAGAAGACCAAAGAGAAAGAAGGAAACTACTATACTTTACCCAAAGACTAAGGATATAACTCAGCAGTAGACAAGTACCTAGCGTATGCAAGCCCCTTAGTTTAGTTTCCTGCATGGCAAACATAATAAAATAAATACAAAAAGTTGAGTCAGAACCAAGCTCCTCCCTGCCTGTATCAACTTGATATGCCATACTTTGATACTTGATATGCCCATGGAAGACCTTACCCTTTCTAAATGGGGACAGAGGAGGAGAGGATTGAGTAGTAGAATGGATATGGGATGAGGGAACAGGAGGAGAGAAGGGAGGAGAAACTGTGTTTGCTATGTAAAATAAATAAAAATTTTAATAAAAATATAAAGAAAAATAAACACAATAAAATAAAGCAATCAACCAAACAAATAAACAGGTAAAGGACCAGCAAGATGGTTCAGTAGTTCTGAGCACTTTCCACTAAATTTGACAACTTGAATTTGATCCCTGGGACCCATATGGTGGGAGCAAGGAGGCAGTCCCCACAGGTTGTTTTCTGACTGCCTTAGTATGCTCTGTGTTGTTCCCCTACACATGTACCCAATTAAATTAAACAAAATTAAAAAATATAATTACCCAAATGTCTTAACCTTAATTTCATCTTACTTCTGGTAATTACTAAATATTTATACAGGCAATAATTACATTCTTATAGTCATGTTAATATTCATGAGATTAGCTTTTTATTTTTTATTACTTTATAAATAATACCAATCAAAATTTCCACTTCCTGCCCTCCTCCCACTTCCCTCTAGTTCCCCCTCACACTCTCCTCCCCACCCCCTCCAGTCCTGAGAGAAGCAAGGTACCCTGCGGTGTGGCAAGTCCAAGGCCCTCCCCACCTCCATCCACGTTTAGGAAGGTGTGTATCCAAATAGAATAGGATCCCAAAAAGCCAGTACATGCAGTAGAGACAAATCCCAGTGCCATTATCATTGGCTTCTCAGTCTGCCCCAATTGTTTAGTCACATTCAGAGGGTCCAGTTTGATCCCATGCTTGTTCAACCCCAGTCCAGCTGGATTTGGTGAGCTCCCATTAGCTCAGGCACACTGTCTCAGTGGATGGACCAACCCCTCGCGGTCCTGACTTCCTTGCTCATATTCTCCCTCCTGCTCTTCGACTGGACCTTGGGAGCTCAGTTCAGTGCTCCGATGTGGGTCTCTCTGTCTCTATCTCCATCAATCGAGGGACAAAGGTTCTATGGTGATATTCAAGATAGTCATCAGTCTGACTATGGGACAAGGCCAGTTCAGGCACTCTCTCCTCCACTGCCCAGGGTCCTAGCTGGGGTCATGCCTGTAAACTACTGAGAACCCCTCCAGAGCCAAGCCTTTTGCCAACCCCAAAATGGCTCCCTCAATTAAGATATCTCCTTCCCTGCTCCCATATCTGTCCTTCTTCCATCTCAATCATCCCACTCCCCCAAGCTCTCCCCAACCCTCCTCTTCTCCCCCTCCCTCTCCCCTCCCCCATCCCACCCCACCCCACCCCCACTCCCATACTCCTAACTTTTGCCTGGAGATCTTGTCTCCTTCCAATTCCCAGGAGGATCTATATATGTTTTTCTTTGGGTTCACATTATTACTTAGCTACTCTAGGATCACAAAATATGCTCAATGTCCTTTATTTATAGCTAGAATCCACTAATGAGTGAGTACAGTAGACCACTTCCTATGTATAACCCCAGTAACACAGACAATAAGAGCAACAATGAATAAATGGAACCTCCTGAAACTGAGAAGCTTCTGTAAAGCAAAGGACACAGTCATTAAGACAAAAAGGCAACCTACTGAATGGGAGAAGATCTACACCAACCCCATATCAGACAAAGGTCTGATATCCAAAATATATAAAGAACAAAAAAAATAGACTTTAAAATTCTAAATAACCCAATTAAAAAATGGGGTAATGAACTGAACAGAGAATTCTCAACAGAAGAAGTCCAAATGGCCAAAAGATACTTAAGGTCACGTTCAGCTTCCTTAGCAATCAGGGAAATGCAAATCAAAACAACTTTGAGATACCATCTTACACCTGTCAGAATGGCTAAACTCAAAAACACCAATGATAGCCTATGCTGGAGAGGATGTAGAGTAAGGGGAACACTCATCCATTGCTGGTGGGAATGCAAACCTGTGCAACCACTTTGGAAATCAGTATGGCCGTTTCTCAGAAAATTGGGAGTCAACCTACCTCAGGATCCAGCAATACCACTCTTGGGAATAAACCCAAGAGATGCTCAATTATACTACAAAAGCATTTCTTCAACTATGTTCATAGCAGCATTATTTGTAATAGCCAGAATCTGGAAACAGCCTACATGTCCCTCAATGGAAGAATGGATAAAGAAAGTGTGGCACATCTATACATTGAAGTACTACTCAGAGGTAAAAAACAATGACATCTTGAATTTTGCATGCAAATGGATGGAAATAGAAAACACTATTCTGAGTGATATAACCCAGACCCAAAACTATGTATATGGATGTATTCACTCATTAGAGATTGGCTTTTATTAGCATGGTGTTGCCACATAAGTGATAACATCTGGCAAAAATTTATTATTAAATCAATAATTTCCTAATATTTTGGCCATATATATGGTGACAATTTCCTTTTTTACTCAGACACAGATATAGTGCCAGAGAATTGCAGACTCTTTCAATTTCTAGCCAACAGTTTCCCTGTCTCCGAGACAAAATATTTTAGTAGTAAAGGAGATGGCAACTTTAGAGTTTTACACATCTAGTTGTACTATTAGGCATATTACAAAAGAGTTGCATCTTTGTGTGGTTTTGGTATCAGGGTAACTGTAGCTTCATAAAAAGAGTTTGGCAATGACCCTTCTGTTTCTATTATGTGAAACACTTTAAGGAGTATAGGTATTAGCTCTTCTTGGAAGTTCTGGTAGAATTCTGTATTAAAACCATCTGGTCCTGGGCTTTTTTTGGTTGGGAGGTTTTTGATGACAGCTTCTATTTCTTTGCGACTTATGGGTCTATTTAAATTGTTCACCTGGTCTTGATTTAATTTTGGTATATGGTATTTATCTAAAAAACTGTCCATTTCTTTTACATTTTCTAATTTTGTGGCATACAGGGCTTTTGTAGTAAGACCTAATGATTCTCTGAATTTCCTCAGTGTCTGTTGTTATGTCCCCCTTTTCATTCCTTATCTTGTTAATTTGAGTGTTCTCTCTCTGCCTTTTGATTAGTTTGGATAGGGGTTTGTCGATCTTGTTGATTTTCTCAAGGAACCAGCTCTTTGTTTCATTGATTCTTTGGATTGTTTTCTGTGTCTCTATTTTGTTGATTTCAGCCCTCAGTTTGATTATTTCCAGTCTTCTACTCCTCCTGCGTGAGTCAACTTCGTTTTTTTTCTGGAGCTTCCAGCTGTGCTGTTAAGTCTCTAATGTGTGCTTTCTCCGTTTTCTTTATGTGGGCACTAAGTGCTATGAACTTTCCTCTTAGCACTGCTTTCATAGTGTCCCATAGGTTGGGATATGTTGTGTCTTTATTTTCGTTGAATTCAAGGAACACTTTAATTTCTTTTTTTATTTTTTCCTTGACCCAGAAGTGGTTCAGTAGTTGACTGTTCAGTTTCCATGAGTTTGTAGGATGTTTGGGAGTGGAATTGTTGTTAAATTCTAACTTTACTCCATGATGATCTGATAAGACACAGGTGGTTTCTCCATTTTTTTTGTATCTGTGGATGTTTGCTTTGGTACCGAGTATGTGCTCAATTTTCAAGAAGGTTCAATGAGATGCTGAGAAGAAGGTATATTCTTTCCTGTTTGAGTGGAATGTTCTATAGATGTCTATTAAGTCCATTTGATTCATTACATCTGTTAGTTCTCTTATTTCTCTGTTAAGTTTCTGTCTGGTTGACCTGTCCATTGGTTAGAGAGTAGTGTTGATATCTCCTACTATTAGTGTTTTGGATTAGATGTGTGCTTTGAGTTCTAGTAATGTTTCTTTTACATATGTGGGTGCTTTTATATTAGGGGCATATATATTCAGGATTGAGACTTCATCCTGATGGATTATTCCATTTAAGAGTATAAAATGTCCATCTTCATCTCTTCTGATTGATTTTAGTTTGAAGTCGATTTTGTTCGCTATTAGTATAGCCACACCCACTTGTTTCTTATGGCAATTTCATTGAAAAACCTTTTCCTAACTCTTTACTCTGAGATAATGTTTGTCTTTGTGGTTGAGGTAAACAACAATATATTGGATCCTGTTTTTGTATCCATTCTTTTAACCTGTGTCTTTTTATAGTTGAATTATTCCATTGATATTAAGTGATATTAATGACCAGTGGTTATTAACTGCGGTTATTTTTTTGGGTTGTAGATTTTTTGTGTTTCCCTTCTATGAGTTGTGCTTGTGTAGGGTTGTTAGATGTCTGTGTTATTATGGGTGTTGTTTGCTTCCTTTAGTTGTAGTTTTCCTTTTAGTGCTTTCTGTAAGGCTGGTTTTGTGGCTATGTATTGCTTAAATTTGTTTTTATCCTGAAATATCTTGTTTTCTCCATCGATGGTGAATGAAAGCTTTGCTGGGTATAGTAGTCTGGGCTTGCATCTATGGTCTCTTAGTGTCTGCAGCACATCTGTCCAAGACCTTCTGGCTTTCATGGTTTCCATAGAGAAGTCAGGTGTAATTCTGATAGGTTTACCTTTATATGTTACTCGTGCTTTTTCCTTTGCAGCTCTTAGTAGTCTCTATTTATTCTGTATGTTTTGTGTTTTGATTATTATATGGTGAGGGGATTTTTTTTGATCCAGTGTATTCGGTGTTCTGTATGCTTCTTGTACCTTCATAGGCATATCCATCTTTAGGTTGGGAAAGTTTTCTTCTATAATTTTGTTGAATATATTTTCTGGGCCTTTGAGCTGTGCTTCTCCTCCTTCTTCTACCCCTACTATCTTAGGCTTGGTCTTTTTTTGCTGTCCCAGATATCCTGGATGTTTTGTGTTGAGATTTTGTTGGATTTATTGTTTTCTTTGATCAATGAGTTTATTTTCTCTATCGTATCTTCAGCATCTGAGATTCTGTCTGCTATCTCTTGTATTCTTTTGGTTATACTTGTCTCTGTAGTTCCTGCTTGTTTACCCAGATTTTCCATCTCCAGCCTTCCCTCGGTTTGTGTTTTCTTCATTGACTCCATTTCAGTTTTCAAGTCTTGAACTGTTTCCATTATCTGTTTGATTGCTTTTTCTTGGTTTTCTAGGGTATCTTTGAGGGATTTCTTCATTTCTCCTAGTGTTTTGTTAGTCTTCTCCATTTCTTTAAAGGAGTTTTTCACATCCTCTTTAATGGTCTCTATCACTTTCATAATATTATGTTTAAAGTCAATTTCTTCTACTTCTTCTGGATTAGGTATTCAGGCTTCCTGTCGCATATTCGCTGGATCCTGGTGTTTTCATGTTGCTTTTCAGGTTGTTGGAGGAGTGCTTGCATTGGAGCCTGCCCATCTCTTCCTTTGATTGCAGTCAGGGGATTCTGGCCAGCTGGGGTCCTTCTGGCAAGGTGAGCACACACTCACCCCTCTGGAGTGTTGTTCTCAGCACAGGAAGAGGGAGTCCCTTCTGGATAGCTGATCTCAGCACCGGAAGAGGGAGTCCTGTTGGTCCAGGCACCCCACAGAGGAAAGGGCAAACTTCTGGCTGCGTGGGGGGGATGGGCAGGTTCGTGTGGAACAAAGAGGCTTCCTGCAGCAGGGGCTGGTGGTGCCCGCACTCCCTCCTAGGGACCTTACCGCCAGGTGTGCACCCACTCACCCCTCTCTGTTCACTTTTTTAGTTTGGTAATATATCATGTATATTTTCCCCCATCTCTCATTTGTTCATCATTTTGGTAAGTACCTCTATTTTGCATCCCATTTTACCTTCTGGATTGACTTTTTTAGCTAGTCACTGTACTTTTTATCACTTGTTCAAGTAATTACTAGGTTAGAAATCATTAAATTTATACAGCTTTTAAGTAATAAAAGATTACTTCATAACCTATGTAAGAAATGTATAAAACTTATAATAATATAATTCCACTTATTTTTCTTCAACAAATGGTGCTGGCATAACTGGATGTCAACATGTAGGAGAATGAAATTAGACCCTTATCTGTCACCCTGCACAAAACTCAAGTCCAAATGGATTAAAGACCTCAACATAAATCTAACCACACTGAACCTGATAGAAGAAAAAGTGGGAAGCAGCCTGTAGCACGTGGGCACTGGAGACCAGTTCTTATGTAAAACCCCAAGGGCACAGACAATAAGAGCAACAATGAATAAATGGGACCTCCTGAAACTGAGAAGCTTCTGTAAAGCAAAAGACACAGTCATTAAGACAAAAAGGCAACCTACTGAATGGGAGAAGATCTTCACTGACCCCACATCAGACAAAGGTCTGATCTCCAAAATATACAAAGAACTAA